>PVIC010057741.1:0-10592 GCA_004025085.1 Thryonomys swinderianus
GGGATCGAACTCAGGACCTTGTGCTTGCGAGGCAGGCGCCGAACCACTGAGCTAACCCTCCGGCCCTGCTTTGACATTCTTAATAAACATAGATTACTTCTTGTCTAATAAGTCACTTTTTCAACTGGAAAAGACTAAAAACCTGTGTGTTATGAAAACAGAATTCTGGTGGAGAGCCTATATTTAATCTATTCATTTCATACCCTGGCTTTCCATTGTCCTTATGTTAAAATGAAAACTCCTTGTTTGGCACGCAATCTTCTACCATCTGCCATCTGCTTTCTCTTCCAAGGCCTCATTTGGCCCCTTGAACTCTATCCTCAGATTCAGTGAACTTCTTCCCATTCTGGAAGGCCCCAAATTCTTTCTTTGCTTTGCAGTCCACTCCTCCTTCTCTCTTCCCAACCTACTTACCCACATCTCTCTTCGATCTCTCCTCTCTGTCTCTCTGTCACTCTGCCTCTGCCTCTCTCTCTCTCTCTCTCTCTCTCTCTCTCTCCTCCCCCCACTCCCCTGCACTTGGATCTTCTCCTTTCCTCTTTCCCTCTCCCCCTTTCTCCTCTCTACACATTTATACATGTGCATAGAATTCCATATATAGGTGTGATGTGTCAATGTCTAGTGGAATTAGTATTGACATCAGAAGAAAAGATTGCTTCAAAATAGTATGAAGTAGAATCCTTTGCATGTAATAAATTAGTGAAAGTTATAAGGTAGTTTGCTTTGTCCATATGCACCGAGGTGAGGTATGTCCAAACAGAGTAATAGGTACAGCCCTGGAGGGGGAGAGTCTTTCAAAGTCAGGGTCATCTCTCTATGTGTGCTACCGACCAGAGAACTAGTGATTGGATTTGTCTGCCAATTTTCTGTTACAGTGTGGTGAGAAGATAGAAGTTTATATTAGGAATCACCATACTCCTTGATTCACTGAAAATTCACTGACTTATTAATCAGTAAATAAACTGGCCACATGACACACACTTGAGTACCAGCTTTAAAAATAATAAAGTAGCCGGGCGTGGTGCCTCATGCCCATAATCCCAGCACTCGGGAGGCAGAGGCAGGAGGATTGCTGAGTTTGAGGCTTGCCTGGGCTACATTGTGAGCTCAGAGCCAGCCTGAACTACAAAGCAAGACCCTGTCTCAAAAAATAATAATAATAAAAAAAAAAAAATAATAATAATAATAATAATAATAAGGTAAAATACTTTTTGCATAAATTCAAAGGTAAAAATGGCTCAACAAATTTTGATGCTGCTAAAGATGTATGCGAACTGATTATAAAGGAAAACCAGAGGGGAAAATGTCAAAAATGTCTGCCTAAAATTTCTTCTTTTTCTCTATTAGCATCAAAATCCATCAAGTAGCAAACTCCATGAATTTCAAAGCGGTCGAGTACCAAAGCTTTCAGGCATGGTTGTACCCGAAATTCACTGCTATAGTTTGCACCTTAAATGTTCCACAAATCCCCCAGTGCTAAAAGCTCAGTCCCCAGTTTGACACTACTGGGAGGTAATGGAAACCTTCTAGCAGGTGAGATCTCGGTGAGAGGTCTGCTGTCATCAGAGCTATGCCTTCGAAGGCTAAAGCAGGATCCTTGCTCATCCTCTCATTTTCCACAGCCCAGCCATGAGTTTTCTCAGGCAGGCACTCTCGCCACAATGTCCCACCACAGACCCGAAACAATAGAGCCAAGTGACCACTAACTCAAACCCCTAAACTCCTGAACCACAACCAATCTTTTATGTTTGTAAAATTGTCCCAGGCTTTTGTTATTCTAATGAAAAGACAACACAGCTTCCTGCAAGAATGTCTGCCACAAAAATATTTTCCTGGGCTAGAGATTTAACTCATTGATTCCAGCACCTGCCTAGTAAGCACAAGGTCCCTGATTGGATCCCCAGTAATCACATAAAACAGTACCGAGCATGGTGGTCACGCCCACCAACAACCAGTACCACAAAGGACAGTGTCGGCTTGGTGGCTCAAGCTTGTAACTCCAGCACTCAGGAGGCAGAGGCAGGAGGACTGCTAAATTCGAGGCTTGCCTGAGCTACATAGTGAGCTCAGGGCCAGCCGGAACTACAAAGCGAGACCCTGTCTCAAAAAACGAACAAACATTTTCCTGTATTCCTTGAAGCTTTTGGTTTAACTTTCCTGTACCTAAAAAAAACTGTCATAAAATCAGTTTTACAATGACATTCTCTATGAAGATACAGCAAATTCTTTAACTTGAAAATCATGACCCTCTTTTAGATAGGTTTCATATCAGAAAGCCAGATTTCTTCCTTATTAAATTTTACACTAATTCAAAAGGAAATATTTCTTACTGTGTCTAAAAATTATTTCCTAGTGATTTCCAAGGCTTGCTTGATTTACAATCCACCAGGAGTTAAATTTGAGGCCACTATGTCAGATGAAAGAACAGGCCAAAGATGCCCACAGAGCATGTCCTTCTTGCCCCTGAAATTCCACGGTTCCATTTGATGTATTCTGTTTCTCTCAGCTGGTGTGTGCTTACTTGGAAAGAGCAAAGAGAAAAACCTTCTTCTGTTCCCA
Source organism: Thryonomys swinderianus (assembly GCA_004025085.1). Lineage (NCBI taxonomy): Eukaryota > Metazoa > Chordata > Mammalia > Rodentia > Thryonomyidae > Thryonomys > Thryonomys swinderianus. Next base: position 2,560 of record PVIC010057741.1, read on the forward strand.
GGGCAGGCTTTGTCTTCGGTCTTCTGCGGAGAGAGAAGTGATCTTGTCTCCACATCTTCACTGCAGTTCTGTCAAGTGGCTGCAGAAGCACCTAACTCATGAACTCCTGGCTGATGTTCTCAAGTGTTCTTCAGTCATGAGGCCTTTGATGTGTGGAGCCATGCACAGATAGGGTGTGGTAAGCCAGGGATCTTATATAAATATTAATGACTACATCCTAAGCATCAGATGCAAAATGAGCAATCATGCTTTTTATTTAAATCTAAAGATGCCAAGATAGAAATATCATGCCCATTGGCAGAAACTGCAAAGAAAGAAAAAAAAAAGCCTACAGACTCAAAAAGCAGTATGAATAACCGAAATGGCAACAGATAAGTTTCCAGTTATATCAGAATGAGTAACAAGATCAAAATAAGATAACACAGGCATCCTGACAACTGAAACTAACAACCTCATTTCAACCAACTAGTGGATTGAAGTATTTTAAGAGTGAAGCCTTTAAAATCCCAGTTCTGAGATTCACTCTCATTTCCTTGCCAATAAATAGGATTTCCAATTCCTGCCTCACAGACTTAGCGTATCTAGTGAATTTATACATGTGCTGTGCGTGCACCGTGCCTGACACAGAGCATCCATTTAACATACATTGAGTACTATCAAGAAAACCCCAAACTACGGTCAGGCTAAAACCCCAAATTCAACAGCATATGTGTTTTTCTCAATTGCTTCTTGAATATGACCTTGCTCTATTCTGAACATGCTGTCTGGGGGTGCTTTCACTCTGTCACATGATTCGGGCCCCCCACTAAGGGGCTTGATGTGCAATACAGCAATGCTGGGAATGGATAGATCTTTGAGAGGCCTGGCCTGGGGAAGGTGATCAGGCCAGGCTTCCTCCCCTAAGTGGTTTACAAAGGGCAGTGTTGTCTTCTGGAGAGCAGGCTATTATAAAGCAAAACCAACCCACAGACTTTGGCTCCTCCTGCTCAGTCATGCTACTCTTTGCACCACCACATTACACTATAGCCAAGGGGCCTCGTGAAACACAACCACAGAACAGAGCCCCTCTCGGTACCAAGTAGCACCTGTAAAGGTTGGTGTACAGCACAAAACGCACCACAACCCCTCACAGCACCAAACTTGAGTCCTTGTGACTTTCTGCCAGGGTGATGAAAGAGTTTCTCTGCTTCAAAAGTTGGATTGTTTGTGACTGATGAAAGCTACCATCGTGGCTCCCGTCTCTTCTGGGGATAAGACCATTTGGAGAGTGTTTGAAAAGGCAGATCAGTTGTGATTAAAAGCAGGAATGCTATGGGCCAGAGATTTAGCTCAATGGTTCTGGTGCCTGCCTCGCAAGTGCAAGGTCCTGAGCTCGATACCGGTAACCACATACAATGCTGGGCGTGGTGACTCACACCCAGCAGCCATCAATACCACATACCACAGTGCCGGGCATGGTGGCTCACGCCTGTCATCCCAACACTCGGGAGGCAGAGGCAGGAGGATTGCTGAGTTTGATCCTTGCCTGGGCTACATAGTGAGCTCAGGGCCAGCCTGAACTACAAAGCAAGACCCTGTCTCAAAAAATAAAAAAAGAAGCCACAACATCAGGCTGCAGGTGTTTTCCCCCTTTGAGCTGAAGGCACGGAGAAGAGCCTCAGTAAATGGAGATGTCTCCAAAGTGCCTTCTGCAGTGCGTCTTGATCCTTGCTCACCCTTCAGGAACACTTGGACTATAACTAAAGTTGCATATCAAACTTGTAAAGTGACAAGGCCATTTCCAGGGGGCCCTTGAGTCATGACCCCTCTGACATACAAACCACATGGGCTGCAACTAGGATTTTAGTTTTAACTTATGAATAAAGATGACTCACCACCCAGTGCCAGCAACTTGTGTCTCCAGATTGTCTCAGATACAGATGTGACCTCAAAGAGACTGAGAAGGAGGACAGCAGCATCATTTCTCGTCTGGAGTTACTTGAGAAATCCCTGGCCAGGGCCTCTCCGAGGACACTGAGATCTGCCTGGAAGAAGATGTGGCCTAAAATTAACCAGGAGAGAGACTCTGAGGGGAATTGACCAACTTCAGTTACAACCACCCCTCAGGAATGAATTGAGTTCGTAAATCAAAGATCCACTGTGCTTCCACCTCTCAGCAGATCCTTTCTCACTAGGAGGAAAGTTTCCTCTTACCTCATGCTAGAGTTAGTCAGTGGTAGTATGTTATCTGGGGGCTGCTTGGCACCTGCTGGGCAAGACTGCTCTGAGGAGGGTACCTGGCTGTGGACTCTTGAGTTGCCAGGGAATAATCACGACAGAATCCTCGCAGCTGGAAGGTAAGTTCAGTCTTGTGAGGTTCTGCTGGACTGCGAGGTGACCGTAGGTTTCAAGCAATGGAGATTCTGGGTATTGATGACTTTCTCTGCAAGTCTCTTATCCTCAATCTTAACGTGGAATGAGACAGGTGACGTAAACTAAAAACAGTGGCCATAATGACTAATAATCTTTCTTTACTTTTAGACAGTCTTTAAATAACTAATATGGCTCTATGCAGAGCTGTGAAGGATTTGATTGAGAGTTTTATGAAATGCAGGTAAAGCTTTGTGCTACTTTTAATCACCTCCTGGGTGTTTGTAGGCCTAAGGAAGAGTCAGGTTTTAGCAAAAACTGCTGTTAAGTGCCTGATTGTCTGAGAAGAAAACACAAGTCATGCTCTTAATGATAACAGATAAAGGGCCCAGGAGTTTATCTTTTGTCCCCATGGTGGTCTCTGAAGGTGTCATGAGTATGGCATTTTTAAAATCCTTTTTTGGTCCATGATGTTCTGAATGTCAGCACAGGCCTGAACCAGAACTCTTCAGTGTGGAGTTTCCACGGCAGGTGATGACTTGGTGATAACTATGGTGAGCATGTGCTTTCAAACATCCAAATTCGACTTTTGCAAGCAGGCAACACCTGTAAGCAAGTACAACTGATAAGACCACGGGCTACCATTAAATCTGGGGTATCAGGCTACTGATAACAGCTAGGAATAAAAACAGTGGCCATCGCCACACCTCAGATATACCTACTAAGTTTATAGACAGAGACCATCACAAACTTCAAAACTATCCTGGTTAGGCCTAATGTCTTTGTGGGCCTGTGGCCTCTTCATGTGGTAGCCCGGGACTGACAGAAAATGGACCGGACTCTCTCAGTAACTGCTAGAGATTAGGACCATAGATATGCGTTCAGATCTCCACTTCTAAGCTCTTTTTCTTGGCTACACCATGGAAAGAAGCTTCCTCACTTGGCTCCTACTGGCACCACTGTATTGCTGCCCACTTGGGGTCATGCATGAAGAGATGACCAGAGACACTGTTGCAAGAACAGGCCTTTGAACACCACCATAATGTCAACTAACTAAAGCCGCTCCTCAGAGAATAGCGTGCTGGGAACCCAGAGGCCAAATACTTTTTCCACCCCCTAGTTACCCCAGGATACAACCTTTCAAGGCATATTTTCTATTCACTTCATACATTCCCCCCACCAAACAATCACCATGTCTTGGCTCTAGAATAACCAGTTGCACCCAACATTAGCCCTTTTTATGCAAGTGCCAGTCCTAGCTCTAGAATGTGCAGGGATTTAAGATAATGGAATCTCCTAAAAATGAGTCTTTCAAAGTTGGGAATATAGAGTAAGATGTGTATGTTAAAAGAAGACCCACCCACGCAAGCACACATTTATTTACAGTCACCAGGAGATGTGAAAAAACTACACTTGGAGTTCTGGGGACCACAATGATCTGTATCACATCTTACTGGGCCCAGGGTTGAAACAAGGGGAGAAAAAAACGGGCTCACACACCCATCTTCTGCGCCACTTCTCTCCCCAGCCACATGGGGCATCTTTTTTTTTTTAATTAGTTCATTAGCAGCATGTGTTACACTCCTTGTGGAGTTGGTACATGTACATAACACATCTTAATTCCTTCTTCATCCTGTCCCCCTCCTCCCTCCATCTTTTGATCTCCTTTGCATTTGAGAATGATCTAACTCCTCATTTCCTAGTATCTGTCCTTTATTTTGCTCTTTCTTTATTCTTTGAATTTCTCATAAAAGAGAAATCCTGTGATGTTTAAGCTTAATGTGTCTGGTTTATTTCACTTACCATTATGGTCCCAAAGTGCATCCAAAAGGAAAGTTCTATTTACCTCACATTCTTATTAACATAAGACTTACCATTTGCCATTTTGTGAGAATAGTCCCAAACAGGAAGTAAAATGTGATATGAAAGTTTCTTTCATCACAAAGAGGTACTTTCAGGAAATAGTTATGATACTGAAAATTTTGCTCTTCAAAAAGCAATGCTTTAACCTGGTATGCTGGCACATATACAGCACTCTGGAAGGCTGAGGCAGGAAGACTACAAGTCCAGCCTACGCTTGCTAATCTAATGACCTAGCAAGACCCTTTTCTTAGTTACCTTCTCTGTCACCGAGACACAATATTCACAAAGTAAGGCCTCATAGTTTGTCCATCGCTGGCTAGCTCCAAGACTGGATGAGATAGCAGAGGGGCATGGCAGAGGAGATGTAGCTCAAGACAGGGTGGCTGGAAGGACAGAGAGTGACAGGAGAACCAAGAGGAACAGGAAAGAGATAAACCATTCCAAACCAGGCCCCCAGGGCCTGCCTCTTCTGACCAACCCCCACTTCCTGACAGGAGTCAGCTGTCATCTGATCAGGACTAATCCACTGATGATTATCACAGCCACGTGAAACAGTCATTCCCCCCATAAGTCCCACCTGTGAGCACATAAGATTGGGGGCAGTCATCTAAATATAAAGCATAACAACCGTACTTCAATAATAAATAAAAAGGACTGGGCTTACAGTTCAGTGTGAACTCAATACTTTAATCTTCAGTACAACAACAACATAAGGCTTAACGATTATCATATTTTCACAGCACTCTTTATGCTCCAGTAATCTTTCCATAGCATCTTTGGGCCAAAAGAAATTCCTCCTTGTTTCACCTCTTAAGTAGTTAGGTCTAAATAACCTCATAGGTATACTTCAACCATAATCACAATGAGTCCATTTGATTAAGAAACATATAGTAGGTTAGTAAAGCACCCTTCTGCGTGTACCTGGGAGGTGTTTCTACAGATGATTGGCAAATTGGCCACAACCTGTGTGAAGAAGACCTAGCCTACTGTGTGGATAGGCCTGTGTAATAGGTTCACAACCTGGATGGAATAAAAGGGAAAAAAGGGGAAAGTTGGTGTGCATTATAAAGCCCTGTTCTGCTTCGGTGGGTGTGCCTTTTGCCGCCAGCAACCATGAACATAAAACTCCAGTTTTGCCAGCCTCCAACAAACTCTCCAGCAAACCACCAGTCTTCAGTCTCAGGCTGGTGCTACAAGCTTGAACCCTCTTGTTCTGCACCTTCCAGATTTTTGAGGTGAGCAATTATTGGCTTCACTGACCTTCTAGAGCACAGACAGCTGCTGTGGATTATCCTGTTCTGATCCTCTAAACCTGCTTTATTTTTTTCATTGATTTTATTGGCACATTTTATATACACATGATCACAATCGGCATTTAGAATTTGTACCAGTATATGACATGAGTTAATTCTCATTTTTGCCCATTCCCCTGCTCACCCTACAACTTCCTGCCCCATATATACATAAACTTTGTTTCCTTTTTTTAACCATCACATTTTTCCCGACCTTATAGACCCCTACTCCCTTTACCCTTTGAATATTTTCTAATGCACATTATCTATCATATACTCTAGAACTCATTTATATCTTCAGATTTTCATACCAGAGAAAAGATATGGCATTTACACATCTGTGACCTGTTTATTTCACTTATGAGCATGTCTTCAAGCTATGTTCATTTGAGTATAAATGACTCAAACATCATTTTTATGGCAGAGTAATACTCCATTTAAATTCCCCTACATACATAAATAATAAATATCCCTTTCTATATAATTGCATATATATATATATATACACACACATAAATTTTCTCTGTACAATGACATATATTCTATCAATTCTGTTTCCCTGATCCCTAACCAATATATATACCAAGAAACTACTTGCCTTTGAAACAATAATTTATGAATGGAAAAAATTATTAACTAATGGCAATTACTAATAATGAATGTGTCTTGGGTGCATGCAATCCTCAAAAGTTTGGCATCAGGGCCGGAGGATTAGCTCAGTGGTTCCGGCGCCTGTCTCGCAAGCGCAAGGTCCTGAGTTTGATCCCCAGTAACCACATACAATGCTGGGTGTGGAGACTTACGCCCACCAGCAATTAATACCACATACCACATACCACAGTGCCGGGCGTGGTGGCTCACGCCTGTAATCCCAGCAATTGGGAGGCAGAGACAGGAGGATTGCTGAGTTCGAGGCTTGCCTGGACTATATAGTGAGCTCAAAACCAGCCTGAACTACAACGCAAGACCCTGTCTCAAAAAAAAAAAAAGTTTGGCATCAGATTGCACAGCACCATCCTCACCTTCTGTTTCATATTTATTTTTCTGTTAATAGTTGTTTCTTCCTCAAACCAACCAGCAAATACCCAGAACTTGCAAGGGTATGGCATCACTACTGTAGCACCATCTAATATTCATGCTAAGAATTACCTTGAGCTCTTAATCCTTGCAACTTCTGATAATTTCAGTGTTCCCATGATTCCTTCAAATGTTGTTCAATGACCTGTGGGCTCATTTCAGTGATTCATGGCATCTCAGCCCACAGTCTGAGACTACAGACTTACAATACAAGTAACAAAGCATATTAGCAGTAAACTGAATCAATTCGTCAAGCAGGAGTGTGTGAGTCTGAGTGTTTACAGCTACATTTAGGATTACATCCTTCGGACAACATTTTGATTAATGAATATTTCTTATGCCTTCCCTGTAAGATAAGACTCTTGAAGTAAAATTCCATCATCCCATGGCAATGTACCCTGGTCACAAAATACTATTTAGCCATAAATTTGTTAATGTGAGGTGTTCTACTTCCTCTGGGCAGAAAACATCTCCTAGATCCTGAGTCTCATTATCTAATTCTTTCAGTGTTCTTAGGGGGAAAAAAATATGAAGGAAAGGTATCAATCATCAGATACAGGACTACTCTTTGAATATAACTAGAGTGTGGGAATGTTTTGTCATTTGTGACAATCACTGAGTGTTAACAAATTAAGATAATATTTTGATGCCTAGGCTAATTTTTGAATTCTGTAACAGATTATTTTCCAGAGAACCATGTGATTGAAATAAATATATGAATATACTTACCAATTCTGAATTATATACACACCTGACTCACGGGCAACTGAGTGATTTCAAAGTCCTATGCATATGATGGATGGAAAGATCAAGTTAGACTATAATTCAGGGAGGATACCATGCAATAGTTTTTCATGCTGTGATCATTCACATACTCAAAAATAATATAATACTTCTTTGTACAAGCAGCAAATTACTTAAATTAAACACAATACTTTATGAATGGATCATTTGTAGCCAGCACAAACCTGACCCATGAGTGATTCAAACAGGGTCTAAATTCCTTGTCTCTGAGGTGATCCAGTCACAACTGCATTTTAGCGAAAGTGACAATATACAACTATTAAGGTGCTTGTATTTCTTCTCATGCCTTCATATGATCTTTTAAAGCATTAATTGGTTGGTGTAGGAAACAGATTTTATATTTCTAACTTCATTTGCATATGATTGTTTTTCTGTTTACTCTCCAATATTACTCTGGCTAACTGATACTAACTCTTTGAACAACTAAATAATCCAAGTATACAATTATCACTTTTATTGTGTGGGAAGCTGGTAGGATTTAATTCATTTTCTTGCATGCAACTATAAAATCTGACATCAGTCAAATTTGCATTTATATGTATTTTATAAACTATGGACCAGGGAATTTTTACCTCCTCTCTCTAGTCTCCTTTAAGATTCTGTTCTGGGCTCCTGTGTTTGCCACCAAAGTTGCCTGCATGTTGACCT
>PVIC010057742.1:0-10572 GCA_004025085.1 Thryonomys swinderianus
TTTTTTTTTTTTTTCAGTACTGGAGATTGAACTCAGTCCCTTGTACATCCAAGGTTGGCGTGGTACCACTTGAGCTAAATCTCCAGCCCCTAGCAATCACTATTGGAATAGATCTGTTCACTGAAACATTGGTTGGTACATTGTACGTGCCTAATAAATGATGTTTGAATGAGTAAATTCTGGATGTTGAATGATGATATCGAATTCAGTGTTCATATTACTTAGAGGTTTAATGTGAACCTTTCCATTTATAGCATTGCTGTTCATGAAATGTTGAAGGAATTATCCAGATGATCTAAAATTCTGCTCTTTAAATATTTCCTCCAGATTTATATAAAACTGTAGTGTTGACTATAAGCAAACAGGGAAACATTAATTTCTGGTTCATTCTGGGAAAAAACTTTCTCAGAATGAGCACAGTTCCCCTGTGATGTGAGGACTGTCAAAGCTCTAGTTCTTGAGTGGGTCTGCTCTCCTGTGTTGGTTCTGCATACAGGATACTCTCTTTGCTGGAAAAATGCTGGTAATTAATTCACTTCTGTGAGCGAATAGAACAACTTTGTTCTCTTCTGTTTTTGTTAGGAAAAAATAAAAATGTCATAACAAGAATAAAAGAACAACAATAGTGAACATACTGTGTATCATCTTCAAAGTTGTTGCTCAGAGGTCAAAAAGATTCTCACAAAGAAGAAACAAACACACACTAGGCAGAAGGCACAAAACTTTATTTTCAATGAACTAGCAGAAACTAGTAGTATACATGAAACAAATTACCATATAATAGAATGCTTTAAATCAGTTTACTCAACAGGCTGATTCCTGGCATTTCAAATAAGTAGGAACCCCCAGTTAGTATTGCCAAGAGTAAGTAAGCAGAGTATGGCTTTTGATTTCTGCACCAGAAGTGCAGAGGTGGGGCTTAGGGTGCAGGGTAGTTATCAGAAATCATCCCTGATGACAGGAGGTGGGGCAAAGCAGGTTTGGGAGGAGGAAGTGCCTGAGAAGCTTCTGTTGACCCAGTGAGGAACATGGGCCCAAGGCTTCCAGGCAGTGGTGCGGGTGAAGATGGCCAGCCTCTGCTTCTCCCATCGCAAAATGTGTGGCCTCAGCCAGTGGCCTCTGCATTTGAGGCTGTCTGCGGGCCACCTTCTCTGAGCTGGGCAGAAAGTCCTCCCCTAAAGGGGGCAGTGCCCCCTCTCTGCCTGCCATGTAAGACTTTCATTTTTAATAATAGTGCCTATATTTTCTCTATTTATATCATCATTAATCATCTGATCAATGAAAAAATGGAAGCAAAAGAGTTTGCATAGGATTTCATGCTTAAATCTGGACAAAGCTAGAAGAAAGAACTCATTTCCAGCCTTCAGCACATTCACACTAGTTTACAATGGATATGTTTATTATTGTTAAATGGGTGCTTAGCCAATGTATGTGAAGAAGAAGTGAGGGGAGGAAATGGGTCTCCCCAAGAAATAATGTGGTCAGAGTTTAGATCCAGCTGCTGGGGCCTCCCTACTCCTGTTCTCTGTACTGGTGACCAGGCAAGTCCAGGTCAGCAGGTCATTGACTTTCAGGGCTCTGATTGCCAATAATAAGGATGGACTTGGTGAGTCCATTAAACAGTGAAGATGAAAGTATGTACTTGGTTCTAGTGTTCATAGCAGGAAACACAATACTATTTTTCTAAAAACTGGTCAGACTGTAAAGTATTGGCAGAGAAATAAAGAGTGAAGGCAGAGAAAACTTTCTCCCTAGTAGCTTTGCTCTGTTTCACATTAGGAAGTGGACTGACAGACTTTTCTGGAGCCGGTACCTCTGCAGCGTGGGTAGGTGGGGATGCTGTTTAGGAGGAGGAAAAGAAGCGTGGAATGAAAAATTTTCACTGAGTCAACACACACATTCATGTGCTGCTTATCACAGGCCTGGCCTCTTTTGAATTCTGAAGAAGTGACCTATGAGGAGATCGTGGAGAGAGATGGAGTAGACCTCAGCAATGGAGCCCCTGCTCAGATGCACCAAGTGCTGAGTTGGGCTCTGGCAGGTCCCCTCTCCCAACAGACAAGCAGCAGAAGTAGCAGATCTGAGATCCACTGCCCTCTTCTCTTTCCCAGTGCCAGCCTCCTGCTTTGGACTACTGATATATTCTTGGTTTATTGCAATTGGTTAGTTGGCAACTATTTTCTACCTATTTACTGTAAGCCACTTTCAACCCATTCTCCAGCTGTGATCATGTTCTTCTCTGATTCCTGCTCCTTTAATAAAGCCCCAGATACCTGAGCTTTACTATCACCTGGCAAACCTCACCCCTCACTACTTATACTACTAAATGCAAAGTTCCACACCAGCCCCTCTGGCCTTCTATCTCATCAGCCCTTCCACTGGACTTTGTCCCTCTTACTTCAGCCCCGGCCCATCCTGACCCCTTGTCTGAGAATGCCCTTCCCCTTCTTTGACTCCGGGGGTCAATGTTACCTTCTCAGCGGAAGCATTTGCTGCTCCGAGGACTAGATGGGGTCTCCCTTTGACAGGGTGGAGAAGGGTGGCTACTGGAGTTTATTCATGCGACTGTCTTTTTCTCTGACAGGCTTCAGCTCCATCAGGGCAGTGAGTAGATCTTTCTCAGCACATGGTTGCCAAGGACAGTCCTGGCACATAGTAGGGACTTGTGAGATCTTTTTAAATGAAGAGTTTATTTATAAAGATTACTAATCCTCTCCTGATCAGTCAGCACTTCCCAGGCCATTCCTGAAGCCACAGAAGGATGGACACAGATCTGCACGAGTCCCATACATGTGCTCCAGAGGACCCCTGAAACTACCTACACCTTTACCCTGATATCAACACTTAAAAATTCTCAGTTTTGCTATAACTCTGCTCTTTATGATTCTGGTGTCAGTCGTGTTAAAGATGAATTATAGGACTTATGATTTAACAAGTTATTTTCCTTAATCAAATCATTGATTTATTGAAAACGATAGCCTTTGAATATTATTATTGAAGTCAATAGTGCCCCCCCCCCCGTACCAGGGGTCAAACTCAGGACCTCACCCCTGCCTGCTTGTCAGGCAGCCCTGGAACTGCTGATCTGTGTCTCCAGTCCACAAAATCAGTGTTCTTAAGGGAGCAGCTCTCTGGGTTGGGGGAGAGAGAGTCAAATATTATTTTTTTTCTTAAAGCTTCTCCTAATCTTTTGTTTTCCCCCGAGTGACTGCAAGCTTGTCTCTCCTGCCTTGAGTGTCTTAGAGAACTGAGAGGAGGAATAAGGGTAAAACTGCGCACTGGAACTTTAAAGTTGGCTTACAAAGCAAATATCAGTCTGGTTGTAATAAGTGCCTGTCTTGGCTCTTTGTGTTGGTATGCCTTCCTGCTTTAAAATGGACATCTTCTATTTTTATAGGAAACTCCTGGAATGTCTGGAATTCTGCTTTTTAGAAAAAGGAATCTACATCCTGCTGTGAAGCAGAAAAGTGCTTGCCTTTTGTTAATTGTGGCCTTAAGCCATTTAATCGTAAAGGTATCCTAGAAACTGAACATGATTGATTTGAAGTTCAGTATTGCACCTTTAAGAAAACATGAGAACAATCAGATGTGGAGCAAATGAAAATGAGGGGGAATGGAAACACTTTAAATTTTCTGAAAATTTATGTTGTACTCACTTTTGATAGTGTGATTCGACAGGCCATTTTTGTTTTATTTTTGAAGTATTTACAGGGGTTTCCTGTGAATATTTATGTCCACAATGAATAAATGAAAACAACTGTTATTTAATATTATTATAATTTATCAATTACTATCATTATTATCATTTCCAGGAGTTCTTAAATATGAATGCTAGAGCAAATGGACTAAAAAAGATTGTTCATAATTGTTCATGCAAATAATATTGAAATCATAATAACAATAATAATAACTAACAAGAACTATACTGGAAAACGTTTTTATCTTTTTGATCACTGTGGAGATTACTTATAAATAGCTGCTTCTAATTTATATTTCCCCTTTCAGTCTTGTGCCAGAAACTCATCCTGTTGAATTCTTAGTCACACAGATATTTACAATTTTAATTTCCATCATAGTTCTCCATTTTCACCTTGAGGAAACATGCTTTGACCAATCAACAGAGTTGACTAATGTGAAGTTTTTCGCTTCATAGTTTCTTGCCTTCATGGTTAACCAGAGGCTCCAAATGGCTGGTATTTTATTTAATTTTTAGTTTATTGGTGTTCAGAAGTATGTGAAATTCTTTTGGGGCATAATTCTTCATATTGTGAATATAATTCTCTTGGGAAATATGAGAATTTAAGGAGAAAAAAGGAAATTAATTGTTTTCCTTGCATACTCATTGTCTTGTAAGACTTCACAGAGAAAAAAGAAGCTATTGTACTTTGATGGAGTTTTTTTTTTAAGCAGCTTTTGTTTAGCTCTGGACAGGCTAGTTCAGAAGAAAAATCTGTTCGTTTTTTTATGCCAACTCCCTCCCCCATTTCTTTAGTATAATAATGAAAAGTTTACTTTTGCCGGGTTCCAGCTACTCCAGGAGGGCGTCTGAGGTGGATCACTTGAGCCAGGAGTTAGCTCCAGCTGGGCAAGATTACCAAACCTAGTCTCAAAAAAAACCCCAAAAAAGACAACAACAAAAAACTCAAAATGCTTCACTCTGCTTTTAGTAATAGACAAACTAAAATCATCAACCATCTGGTAATAACAGAAATATTGAAGTCTGTGTGAATTTGAGGAAAATGATAGCTCTTTTGGGTGTCCGTTGAGCCGTAGAGCAGTTAATTGACTTCAGCTGCTCAGCTTTCCCATGTGGCCCAGGCGACGCAGGCCCCGCAGGAGTTCTGGGCCTACTTTTCTCCTCACAGATGCAGCCCTCTTTTCATCCAGCTGAGAAGGGTTCTACTCGTCTGCTTCAGATCTGAATGACTTGTGGGGAAAAAAGTAATTTTTAATTTATTAAGTAGGTATTCACTTTAAATCTTTCCTGTGAAAAAATAGTGGATGAGTTAGAAATTACTTCATAAACAGCTTGGGCCTTCCCCTCCAGTGGTTAAAGAACCTCTCGTTGGCTTCCTGCAGGCACTGGTGTAGAATCCAAGAAGCCGCACTCTGGTCTGCATTTCCTTGCTTTACAGTGTGGGAATGAGAGTCAGCATAAGGGAGAGCAGAGCTGGAAAGGTCCCTCTTGTGTTGAGGTGGGGAACAAACACTGCAGGACGTCCAAGGCGTCCAGATGCTCTTGGGGTCCCTCAGGGTTAATGCTGCTGACCTGGGGGTAGCGCACAAGAGAAGGGGAGTGCTTGACCCAGGTACAGCTCAGGGACAGGCCAACACTCTTGGGTGTGTCAAGGCACGATGAGCAAAGCATCTCTGCTTCACGGAGTTGGTGTCCCAGGGGGAAGAAATGGCACTTTTACAGCACAGGTAGAGACGAAGGATGTCATCACCATTCCTGCACATTTTTTCCTGGGATGGGGCTCTTCAGAAGCCTGTGAAGGTTGTGGTCCTGACTGGTGGGAATGTGTCTCCCACTGAGAGCAGGAGGAAGAAAGAGAAGCCAGAAATTGATGCCCAGTGCTGGATACAGGTTTACAACTTGGTGGAGGGAGTGAGAGGGAGGAAGAGAGAGAGAAAGAAAAGAGAGAACTGTCATGCAGCTGTTTTTGTTTTCTCGGTAGAGCCAGGGTAAGGCCGTTGGCGAGGTTTGGCTCGCTGTGTGTGTTGGAGTTGGGGCGGCTGAAAGACTGAGGAGTAGGTATGAAGAGTGGTTGGAAATAAGAAATTCAGCAGGATTTCTAGGTATCCTGTGGCCATTTGAGGTGACAATCATCAATTTGAAGTGAAACAAATCCTTTTGTTTAGGTGACTTTTGTCTGTAAATATTGGCCTCATTGGCTACAGGTTGAGTGCTGGATTTTAAAACAGTTCAACACGTGCTCGCTTTGGCAGCACATACACGAAAACAGTTCAGCGGAGTGAGGTTTGGATTGGCTGCAGATAAATTTGATGAGTAAATGGAGTCTTGACCAATTTTGTAAGGGTGTGATGGAACCCAGCTACATGCTTAAAAAATCCTTTCAAGTGTATACAGTTAGCTAGGATTAGAAAAAGATTTCTTGGTTCTAATTCCTTTTAAGCATAAAAACTTGAAAGTTGACATTAAAAATAGGTCTCATCCTCTTTTTCAATTGACATAGCAATCCATTAGCTTGTTTTGCTAAATGGAATAAATTGTACCAGGTGATACAGTTACTGCTGAACTGTTGAGCTTTTGAAATGAATGTAATTTTAGCGATATGGAAAAAGTCCCTTTCTGTGGGGAAGACACCCCCACCCCCCACACACACTCTTGCCTGGTATTTTGAAGCCTGCACTCCACTCTGCGTTTGTGCCTTTTAACAGTCCATTAACATTTTCATTTCAAAAAGCTTTTAGTTGCCATTAGGAATAGATCCAAGACCAGCAACAAAAATTAATAGACGATGCCTTTGAACAATGCTCTGTTACATTCCATGGCACAATATCTGTCTCCACCAAATTCTTTTCTTGCCAGTGGAGCAGGGTTTAAGTAGAACGTAGGATCACTAAATAGTTAGTGCCTTAAGAACCATTTTAAAAACCTGGTCTTTTTGAGACTTGTCTATTTCTTTTCTCCTATCCTCTAGGTAGTATTTCTTCCTAGAAATTAATTCCACTCCCCTTTTGTTTCATGCTTAACTCTTCCCACATTGTTGCTTCAGCCCAGGTTTTCATCAGTGAACATGGTGCAGTCCAGTGGTGGTGAATTGGTGGCACACGTGCCACAGTGGGCTGTTTGCTCTAAAAGGTCCACCATCACTGGTTTAGCCCATTCCTCAGCGATTTTGGGTTATAAGGCTGGATTGCCAGTGTGCAAAGAACAGTTTCTAATGTTTTGCTTTGCACTGTAGCCATATAGAGGCCAATGTGCATTTTTGTTATTTTCTTTGTTCTGTGCCAGAATTAAGGTGGACTAGTTGGATACATTCTAAATTTGAATACAAATAGATACAGAGATTATATGTGTTTATTTAGGTGTGTAAATTAATATATATATGTCTATATGTATATATCATATCCTCTGGGGAGTAGATTTCTTTCCTTGTGTGTAAAGTATTTGTGTTATGCTTAGAAACTCGATGTTAGTGGATCTACAGGTTTTGGAGAAAAATTACCCATAAACATAAGCAGGTGTTGTAATGTGTTTTACTTATTTTCAAGCGGGAAAGAGTTGGATTAAGCTTGTGAGCTGTTATTTGATGCTTAAGGGGACTTGAAAATCCCAGTGTAGACCTGTAAGCAATCTTTATTTTACACATCATGAATCTTTCAAGTTGTGAATTGAGTTAGTGCTTGTCAGGATGAATTTCTAAAAAGAGAGCTTGCATGAGTTCCATAACGATGCTTTCTAACATTACATTTTAAATATGCCTTTTGCATTTCTGCTGGGTAAGGTTTTTGCTGGGGAGAAAATGTTCGGAGTACGTGAGACAGTAATCTTTTGGCTGGTTTGATTTATGATCTTTTACTTTATGATACTAACCGTGTTTTAATTTGCAATTAGTAGGGAACTGTTTGCTTTCTTAAGTGCTGTTTAGTAGGGTTCACACTTGCATTCTATTATCTACTTATGGGCTTTTAAAGTCAGTTAGTGCAAAGAGTTCATTGTGTTGCATTTTCTCCTGACTTCATGGATTTTTATTGAATGTCTACTGTTGGATAATGAGACAAGCCTATCTGTCTACCTGAAGGAGAAGGAGGTGGATTTCCCTTGAGTGTGGCAGGCTGGAGAACTTGTGGTCACTGCATGCATGTTCCTACTTCATTATTCTTCAGCAAATAGCATTATTTAATTGAAAATAAAATTGCAGGGTGTGTGACTGTGTAACCTTGATTTCCAGAAGATATGTTACCTTGAAACCTCTTACCTGTTACATCTGTTTTCCTCCTTTTTGGGTAGATAAAGACCCTCATCATAATTCATCATTGGAAAAAACATTTTAAAGGTTGAGTTTTCAACTTTTCTGAATTTTACATTATTGTTGAACTTTGAAAGTTTATACTTAATTATAATGATAATTTGGGGGCTCGATGGGTTTATTGTAGGGGTGGTATACCTGCATTCCTGGAAAACTAAATTTTTGCTTGGATACATTTGAATGATCATCCCCCCTCCTCACATGCTTGCCCAGCCCACCGCCCTCCCGTCAGAAAGAAAGGAGAGAAGTTGAACATGAAAAAAGTCTTTTAATATTATAGTAACTAACTGTATTTCTAAAAAACTAGATGCTACCCTGATTCCTGTTAGTAGCGACGCGTGAATTTGCACTTTGGTGTGTTTCTGCAGGCAGTCTTGTAAGTTTTCAAAGATGTCTTAGCCTGTCCAAGACTATAACCTTTACAATGCTCACCTTGTAGTAGAAGGTGTTAATGGGTGCAGGAAGCCAGGCTCCTGAATGGCTGATTAAATCATGTTTTTATGTCCTCAAGTAATGTTAAAACCAGTCAACCTGAGTGAAAAGAATGATTCCCAGCCAGGCAGGACTCTACTACATATAATCTAAAAATTTATATATGTGGTTAGGAAGCTGTATCTCTTAAATAGGCAAATATTCTCTGGAATAATAACTTGGGGGAAAGAAGGAAGTAATAAAATCAGCATCCATGACTAAAGCCATAGCCCTTTGACGGTAGCTGCTCATATTTTCAGTCATTTCTGCACAATGAATTTTTACTAACCTTCTCCAGAAAAGAAATATAACCACCCAGGAGCACTAGGTAAATAAAACAAATTGCAATTATATCCTTTTTCTCATCATTCAGATTTTTCTCAGAGTACTCATGGAAAATGACCCAGGTACCATCATAAGATCGCACAAAAAGAATTGGGTTGATAAATAGGGACAATTTTTACACTGTAAGCCAGCATTCATAACAGATGCTTTGGTCCCCAGGTATTGATTAAAACCTTTTGTGTAAAGAAATTCATCTCACTGCCTAGATGTGGTTTAAGTGAAGCTTGCGCCTGCTCCATATGGTGAAAGAGAAGTTTGTTCAGCAAATGAATGGGAGAACTTGTTTAACTTCTTAGTGTTTGGACATTTTCAGTTTGCATGCAGTGTAGTGTGTTTTTTCGCTAGAGAAGCTAATAGGGTTCAAATAATTACTTTCTTAATCATTGCTTTTAGATTATAGTATCTAGTTCATATAAAAGGAGCCACTATATTGAACGTGTGGTTATTAAGAACTTTTATGACTAATTTTTAGCTTGCTTGTTGTAAATAAAATTTTATTCTTAAGTTAAAAATAACTTTCCCTCCTTTATTTTGTCTATTGATTTTACAGGATATTGAGTTTCAGTGTGTATATTTTGTTCGTATTCATTCTCTCTATAAATAATCTTGTTATTACTTAATGCATCATATCTCATGTGTTGTATCTTTTGGAATTTATCAGCCATTTTCTCTCTAACATGGAGTGTATATCAGTGTCTCTAAAACATGTCAAAAATTACTTCTACTAGAAGAAATCTAACTGTAAGATTTATAATGACTCAATTCGCTGGTTTATGTTCTATTAAAACTATTATAGCATCTTAAATACTTACATAAATACTTAGTGATCTTTCCTTTTTGATGCAGTGAGTTCAACTAGCCTTTCTTCAGAGTTATTAAACAGGTCACAGTGAACCCCAGTTGAAATGGAAGTGGCTTACATTCACTCCAGTTAGGGCGTGGATTATGTCTCTCTTTAGGCACAGAAGGAGCTCAAGGACATTATGCCCCCTGCTTCATCCTTACTGTAGTTCCTCTCGGGAGACAGAGAACTACTCTAATTGGTGTGAGCTGGGGTAACAGAGCTGCTTTTTACCTGCCACTGTCATCAAGGCAGAACCATGCCCACCCTTTCCCCTTTTGGCTCTGCAGTTGGCTGTTTGGCCATGTTTCTGTCTGCTAGAAGGGGTACAAGGTTGTGCAGGTGGATGGGAGGTCAGAATAGGAGGTCATACACAAGCTTCTGCCTTAAGCCTTGCATTCATTTCATGTTCTGAAATAATATTTAGTTTAGAGATACTACATATTTAGAAAACATTGCAGAATTGTGATTAAATTCATAGTATCATAGCCACCCGATGACAATGAATATTTTTGTATTCCAGGTTTCAATCTTGGAAGTAAGTTTTCAGTAAAAGTTCCAGAACCAGAGTGTCATTGTGTTATAGATACTGACAAAGAACTCATTTTGATTCATGCTATATTTTTATTAGTTACATATGACAAAATATGTAACAAATAGGAAAGGGCAAAAAGAGACCAACAAATTTCAGAAAACATCTGAAAGGCTGTGGCTTTTTTAATATAATAGCTTTAATACACTGAGATAGGTTTCATGTATATGAAATTTACCCTTTTAAAGTATACTGTCAGGGCCGGAGGGTTAGCTCAGTGGTTCCGGCGCCTGCCTCGCAAGCGCAAGGACCTGAGTTCGATCCCCGGTAACCACATATAATGCTGGGCGTGGAGACACACCCACCAACAATCAACACCGCATACC
>PVIC010057743.1:0-10571 GCA_004025085.1 Thryonomys swinderianus
AACTCAGGACCTTGCGCTTGCAAGGCAGGCACCGGAACCACTGAGCTAACCCTCCGGCCCTGAGGGACAAATTCTTATCCACATGTTTTTAAATCCCTGCATGACGTGCAAAGCATTCTTGAGATAATCAATCTGCCCATTTCACTGACTTTCGCTTTTCCATTCTCCTCTCCTACTACCCCATTCACGCTTCCACAACTCCATGTGCACTGACCACACTGGAGCACCCAGTATTTGTCCATCTACCTGTTCCTTTGTGTTGGAGAAACATGATGCCAAAGAGGACAAATATTACTAATTTTACAGTATGTTAGATTTTCTTTTTATTTATTGGTGTATGTTTGTGAGACATAATAATTAATTTACCCTGGGGAACTGGTACAAATATGTACCATTTCTTAATAGTTTTTAACCTCCCCTTGCCCTTCTGGCTCTTCTTTTCTTCTCTATTCTCAGATCCACTTCCCATCTCTGTAGTGTCTCCTTCCATGTTTCCAGATATGACACTTTTATTTTGCTCAAATTATTTATATTTTGGGTCTCCTTTTTATTTAACTTTCTGTATATTTAACCTTCTGTATCTGATTTATATCACTTAGTATTAAGAGCTCAAGATGTATCAATTTCCCTACAAATGACACAAATTCATCCTTCTTTATGGCTGAGAAATATTGTGTTCTATCTATCCATATTCACCCATATATTCTTTATTCACTCATTTGTTGATGGGTTTATAGGCCACTTACAAGATTATGCTATTATGAGTAATTCCTCAGACAAAGGGCTACTATCTAAATCAGTCCCCCCAAATTTAAAGACCCAATTCAAAAATGGGCATCTGAAATGAACAGACACTTTCAGAGGAAGAAGTAAAAGCAGCTAAAAAGTATATGAAGAAATGCTCAACGTCACTGGCCATTTGAGAGATACAGACAAAAACAACTCTGAGATTTCATCTCACTCCACAAAGAATGGGTGCTAACTCAAAATTAGCCAGCAGCAGGGCCAGAGGGTTAGCTCAGTGGTTCCAGCACCTGCCTCGCAAGCACAAGGTCCTGAGTTCAATCCCTGGTAACCACATACAATCCTGGGCGTGGAGACCCACGCCCACCAACAATCAATACCGCATATCACAGTGCCGGGCGTGGTGGCTCATGCCTGTAATCCCAGCACTCGGGAGGCAGAGACAGGAGGATTGCTGAGTTCAAAGCTTGCCTAGGCTACATAGTGAGCTCAGAGCCAGCCTGAACTACAAAGCAAGACCCCATCTCAAAAAAAAAAAAAAAAAAATTAGCCAGCAACAAATGCTGGCGAGGTTGTGGATAAAAAGAACCCTTCTCCACTGTTGATGGGAATGTAGACCAGCACAACCATTATGGAGATCAGTGTGGAGATTCCTAAAAAAACTAGGATTAGAGGTTCCATTTGACCTTGCTATTATTCCCCTGCTGGGGATATACACAAAAGAATTACAAGATTCATATCACAGTGACATATGTGTACCTATGTTCACAGCAGCTCAGTTTGTGATAGCTAAATCTTAGAAACAACACAAATGCCCATGAACTCTAGACTGGATAAAGAAAATGTGGTATTTTTATAAAATAGGGTATTTGCCATAAAGAATGATGAAATTGCATCATTTATATCCAAATGGATGTACCTGCAGGACATACTCATAAGTGAAATAAATACATCACAGATGTGTAAATGTTGTATATTTTCTCTGGTATGAGAAACTGGTTATAAATGTGTTCTAGAATGCATGATAGATTTTTTGAAATAGTAAATATTCAAAGGGTAATGGGGTTTAAGGGTATATAATGAAGAAAGAAAATTGATGGTAAAAAAAGGAAACAATGCTTGTGTATATAGGGGCAGGGGAGAGGTGGGATGGGAAGGAAAGGGAAAAAATGAGAATTAAGTTGTGTCATATACTGGTACAAACTCTCAGTGCAGGGTGTAATTATGATGTGTATATATACTGTACCAATAAAATGTACCAAAAAATGATTTTGCTATTATGAATGCTGCTATAAACATGTCTATAGATGTATCGCTGTAATATGATGACTTTGATTGTTTTGGAAAGGTATCCAGAAATATATCTGAGTAAAATGGAATTTTTTTATGTTTTTTTTTTTGTTTGGTTGGTTTGGTTTTCTTTTGTTTTGCTTTGTTTTGTTTTGTTTTGTTTGTTTTGAGACAGGGTCTCACTTTGTAGTTCAGGCTGGCCCCAAGCTCACTACATAGCCTAGGCAAGCCTCAAACTCAGCAATTCTCTTGCCTCTGCCTCCTGAGGGCTGGGGTTACAGGCAGAGCCACCATGCCTTATATGGTACTGATTGCTGGTGGACATGACTTACCATGCCCAGTATTTTTGTATATGGTTACCAGGGATCAAACTCACTATGTGAGTTTACTATGTAGCTCAAACTCACTATATGAGCTCACTATGTAGCCCAGGCAAGCCTCAAACTCAGCAGTCCTCCTGTCTCTACCTCCCGAGTGCTGGGATTATGCCTGGCACTGTGGTATGTGGTATTGATTGCTGGTCGGCATGAGTCACCACGCCCAGCATTGTATGTAGTTCCTGGGGATTGAACTCAGGACCTTGCACTTGTGAGGCAGGCGCCGGAACCAACTGAGCTAAATCTCTGGCCCGATTATAGTTATTCTTTATAGCATAAGATATATAAACTTGGTATTGTTTTTATTCAAATTTCTCTTACTGCCAAAGTTGCTAAACATTTTTTCATGTATTTATTGATCATTTTTTGGTCTTCTCTTGAGAAGTGTCTCTGTTCAGTTTCTCACTTTTTGATTGGTTGTTTTGTTTTTGGGGAAATTCAAATTTTTGCAGTTTTTTATATATTGTAGATATTAGTCCCTGATGAGTAGCTGGCAAAAAATGTTCCTAGTCTCTAGATTTCTCTTCACTCTTTGCTATACAAGAGCTTTTCAATATTAAAACATACAGAATAATTTTGATTCTTATTCATTTCTCATTATCTGACTTTATCCTCTCTAGGCAGAAAATCTTAATAACCAAATATTTGCGTAATATCTCTCTTTTATGTCCTTGAATCCAACCAATGGTATTAGAATATTTCCCCATCCCTCTCATAGCAAATCCAATTAACTGAAGTTAATTTAACTTGAGATATTCACAACGCTTTGATGAACCATTATAAATTGTTAACTACCAAAGAAGACAAGATGTCTGAACACAAAAATGTCAAAAACTTCTCCTCGGGCCGGAGATTTAGCTCAGTGGGTCCAGCGCCTGCCTCACAAGCGCTGGGCCCTGAGTTTGATCCCGGGAACCACATGCAATGCCGGGTTTGGTGACTCACGCCCACCAGCAATCAATACCACATACCACAGTGCCGGGCATGGTGGCTCACGCCTGTAATCCCAGTACTCGGGAGGCAGAGACAGGAGGATTGCTGAGTTCGAGGCTTGCCTGGGCTATATAGTGAGCTTGAGGGCCAGCCTGAACTACAAAGCAAGACCCTGTCTCAAAAAAAAAAAATTCTCCTCCTGCCCCTTTCATTAAGAGAAGTATGCAGTAATGGGAGGAGACTGTATTGAGGATATAATCATATGAGGTTTAAGAAATATGTATGAAGGTTTTCATTTCTGAGATAGGACAAAGTTTTATCCAGCCTGTTTTGGTGGATGTCTTATGTTTCATAAAATCTCTCTATTCCTTGAGGCAAAGTTCTTTATCTTGTTTAAGAAATCCAACAACACCAAAGTTGTAACAATTTCAAAGTCCTTGTATCATTACTCCTTATTTCCACTGCCTGCAAATGCTTCAGCCCTGGTCTACACCTCTTAGTCCTTCTCAAAGGAACTGAGCCATCAGACTGACAGAAACAGGATCAGGCAGATAGGAGTTGGGGTATCGATGATACCAGGAAAATTATAGAATTCAGAAAACTGCCAACATTTTTATAAGTGAATTTTCCATAAGACACTGCATCCTGTTTATTTATCTTTACACTCCTAACACAATGTCTGGCAACTAATAGCATGAAAAAAGTATTTGTTTACAAGTTGGGAAAAAAACCATTTACTAAGCTCTTGCATATGGATTATCCTTGGGATATCTCTTTGATTTCAAAGCTCGTCCCAACTCAAAAATTTTTAAATGAAAGTCTAATTAGTGTTTCAGTGCACCATACCTTTCTGGTAGTAAAATTCCCACATACCCAAGAGCTGTGGATAGACTCTCAAGCTCTGCATTTTATCACCTACCTGCAATTTCTCCTGCATATTATGATGACTTGGTAAAGATAAAATTGATGAAGAGAAAAAAGAAGTAATTGACTAAGTAAAATTACTACTAAAAAGTCAGCCTTGAAGATATACTACAGCAGCTCTCTTATTCACTGTTAGAGTATATTAACCAACTAAAGATGGTTGGTTACAAGGCTCCAAATATTGCCCTTAAATGGTCAAACCTCTACTTTTAGCATTCATTCATACAAGAGCCAATTAACTACCAACAAAGCAGATTGACTTATAAATTCAGCAGCTGGTTTGCAAAACAAACAAAAATAATTAAAACAAAATAATTAATTTAAAATGAAAAAATACACACACACACACATAAAATACATACACACACCCCAAGAAAATCCTTAAATCCTTTGTATATCTCCACCTACTGATGCATGCCTTTGCATAGGAATACTGAATATATTACACTTATCAGATTTAGAAGTTTGCCAGATTCAAAGTCATTTACATACTGTAAGTATTGGTAGTCCCTCCAATCATCTTCCTAGATTAGGGGCTCTTTGAAGACAAAAATGGCCCCTGCTAACCATTATATCCTTCCCTAACTCCTTGCCCTGACATAGGAAGCACTTAGAAAGTGTGCCTGAATAAATTAGAATGAATCCATGATTGATTATATTAATAAGAGCTAACTTGATTATGTTACTGTTTTATGAGTTAGTTGCGTGCAAGTTTCACCTCTGAGGTGAAAGCGTTATGATTATCTCCATTTTAAAGAAGAAAAAACTGAGCCCTGAAGCCACCTCCCCACATGACAGAGTTGGCATTAGTCTTTACTTCCGTAAATTCTTCATGTTTTTGAAGCTCATACATGTCAAATCATTCTCCTAGAACCCAGCTCCATCTTTGGAAACCATGTCAGCCAGCCTAAGCTAACTATTGTAACAACATTAACAATATTTCAGCAGCTTCCACAGTAGAGGCTTATCTCTAATTTAATGTCTGAGGATCTAGGAAATAACAGACTATATCATGGAAAGAAGCTTGGAAACCTCTTCCTGACCCCTCTCCCCTTGCCTGCACACAGAGGAAAAGAATGACCGTTGTACATGAAAGTTGTTGAGGGCCAGGACAGAGTTAGCACAGCACTTCCACTCAGATCTTATCCACCAGAACTATCACATGACCACAGATAATTGCAGGTCAAGATGAAAGACAGACTCCATTTGTAAGGACAAATGGGAAGGAGAAGGCAGGTATTGATAAGCCCCAACAGCTTGTATGTGACTTATCTTTAGATGCCCCCCCGAAACTTCATGCAGAAAAGGTGGGGCTTTCTTTGCAGAGGTAGATGGATCAGGAATGTGTGATGCTGGGGTTCAGGGGATGCGACCACTAAACCACCACACATGAGAGGTTCGGTATCATCTAATGCTAGTAATCCAAGTGGGACAAAACAGCAGAAAGACACTGTTCAGCTCTCTTGCTTTTGCCACTTCCGCCACCGTGACCTGCGGCCGTCCTGCCCTGAAGCCAGCCTGTCACGGCCTGAAGGCCCTACAAAATGGGCAGAGTAAACCTTTCCCCTCTAACCCTAGGTGTTGAGGACGTTTTCTCAGCAATGAGAGACACATAATCAACACAAGCTTCTATCCCCCAAAACTAGAGAAATCACAGTTCAAGCTCAGCATCAGACGGCTTCTGGAGCATAATAGTGAGAAACTTTTCTGTTCATTATATTCCATATGTTCTTCATTCTATAAAATAATCTGATGCATTAGCAATGACAGCTTCTCCTTACTCTATGTTGTTACCTGGAAAAATGTATTGAAGTCTCTAAAATTCAAGTTTATATCACACAAATTTAAAAGAAATGCATTTGTTGCCCTACAGATGTATTAGAGTATTTCCAATCATAAAGCTGCTTCCTTTTGGTACAAATATAGTACCAGATAAAAGTAATCCTCTATATACATTTAAAATTTTAATTCTTAGTAAAATTTGTATTTATACTGATAAGAACAGATACTACACTTGATCTTAGCCAAAAGGCCAAGAAGCGATTAAAAATTTGTATTTATAAAAACTATGATAAGTTAGAATTAGATTTAACTCATGGTATATTGAATTCAAATATAAGTTATATTTCATTCATTCAAGTATCTACAAAAATCTGCTATTTTTTGGTTGCATACCAAATTCCAAAGGCCAAACCTTAATACATGTAATATATCTTCAAATTATGAAAAGATTAGATGATATTCCAACAGACAAACTTGGGTCAAAAATCTGAGCCTGTGTCCCTTTCCTGACAGTGGTCTCAGGCCTCAGCAAATTGGGAAAATGTTTAAGTTATATTTAGTTCTGTCTGTCAAATATGAGCAAAGCTTTACTCTCTGTAATCACAGGACATCTAAACCATGCAACTGAGCACAAAAACTGAACCATTCTCTGAATTCCCTGCTGTTTATAATTGTCCATCAGAGCTGACAGGTACTTGCTTTCCTTAAACCCTCAAGACTAATAATCAAGATTCAGGAGCATTGTGATTACCCACACCACAAAAACTCAGTCCTTAAGGCTCACTGTAAAAAATCTCATTCATTTCTGTACAAACTTGAACTGAGAAGCACATCATTTCAGTGATTTCCAAACATTGCTAATCGTCAGGGGTACCTAGAAGTTTATATAAACACCTAGTTCATTCCACCTTGAATCAGAATATCTGAAGCCTGAGCATTACAGTGTTTAGGAATGCCCCCTGTTATTTCTGATGATGTCCTTAGTCTCCAAGTAGTACTGGGTCATTATTGAGCATTTGTCCGATGTTATTTTGTTCTGTCTGGGTACCCAGGGCCTCCCCATCACTGTTAATGACACAGCTCTTAGCTAAATACACTCTTTCCATTAAAGCCTGATTCTAGGCTTCTCCAAAATACTTTTCCATTGACAGAAATTTTACCTTGGAGCAGTTCCCTAGTCATTCCAAACCAGAGCAAGTAGCACTCCAATTATCATAATCACCTCATCAGTCTACATTTTAATGGAGGCATATTTTCAAACCCTTTTAAGAATCCAAATCAAGAGAGTGGATTTTAAAACAAACAAGTTAACACTACTTTAAAATCCATTTCCAGTCATTCTCACATCCTTAGTACAATCCTTTAAAACCTCAGAAGTCATTAAAGGGTGGCCCTGACGGTTTTTTGATTGTCAGGAAGTGTTATTGAGATGGATCTGTTGAAAAGAGGCTCTATAGCATTTTACACTCTTGTCAAAGTTTTATTATATTTCTAAACTGAAGATAAATACTTTATTTTTAACCATAACAATCTGAAGCTTTAAGGAGGAAAACGAGAAAGTCAAATGATCCCTAAACTTTAGCATGGAAGATGGAATTGCATACCTTCAAGTGGAACTCGTTGTAATTCAAATGAAGAATTTGTGCAATAAAAGAGTAACAACCACTGCTAGGGACATGACAATTATGTGTAGAAAAAGCTAACCTTCCTTACCAATTGCTTCATTTAATTTCCATATTTAGTACAGCTCCATCTCATTCACTGTGCCAAAGGAAAAACCCTTCCCTTATTAACTCCTCTAATACGATCACAAGACTTGACAGCTAGGCTACTTGACAAAAAGATCATGCACTCTCAGAGCTGGAAAATAGCCATAGGGATTATCTAGTCCTAACTTCTGTCTGACACAAAAATCCTTTCTCTGGTGTCACTGACAGAAAGAAGCTCCACAAGATTCTGCTTCAAAGCTTTCGAGGAAACAACAGGAACTGACATTTATCGGGCACTGTGAGGATAACAAAGCACCTTCAATCACATTCTCTCCCCTAAATTATATTGTAGATGATGACATGGAGATTTTGAGAGATTAAATGACTTACCGTCGTGACACAGCTAACAGATGGCTCAGGCAAAACTTGTAGTAAGGTTTGGACTACAAATTTGTGGTTTTCCCGCTTCCTCCCTGACTACAGTCAAGAAAGTGGTTCTGTTCTTTGCAAAACATTCCACCACTTTTTTTTTTCCTTTGGACAGCTGTGAGGATTTAAAAACCCTCAAAGAAACAAAATCTCTCTGATTTTCAGGGGGTATTAAAGAAGCCTACGACCTGAAACACTATTTAAAGTACCTTATCAGTATTAACACATTTTACTTCGTAACAAATGCATGAAATGGTTGCAATTATTATTCCCATTTTAAAGGTCAGAAAACTAAAGCTCAAATAAATAGCAGAGCCTTTACCTAAACCAAACTAGTCTCTCCGTAATTTATTCCTTTCTTGTTCATTGCTGTGAGCCTGTCTTCTACGTCTGAAATTTGGTCCTCAGCTCCTTCCCCCTACTTCACAAACTTCCATTCTCATTTTTGATCACCTAGAACTCTGCTTAAAGTCCTTTAAAATGTTCCACTGCTTTTGTTAGCTGAGATTCTGTGGTGTTCTCTTCTTTTATGAAGTCTTTCACTGTGGACAGCCCCTCTGTTTTCATCTTAGAGATCAGTTCTGATTTCCATTTTAGTAGCTCTGCTTTCGCTACCAGTTCAGAGAGTCCTGGTGATTGAGCTTCATTTTGCTCCACTTCCCTTTTCCCTGAATTTCACTGAATTCCACTGGATTCCCCTGTGGTATGATCATTGTGTCTGGATTTTTTAATTTTTTCTCATTTCTGTTGTGCTGGTGAGCACTGTAAGTCACTGCATGACCTAAGCAGTGCTTAACCAGACTCCTGCAAACAGGAATAGAGCCCTCCCGAGGCTTCTAGCCTGGGTCTGATGGAGGGCAGGCTGCTAGCAGGCAGCAGAAGTCACTGCATGATCTCCATGGCACTTACCCAGACTCACCAGCAGGGGAAAGATTCCCCCAAGTTTCTGGTCTGTGTAAGATGACCGAAGGCTGCTAACCTCCCGTGGAAGTCACTGCGTGACCTCCACAGTGTTAACCCAGACTCCCCCAGGGGTAATGGAGCTCCCACAGGGCATCTGGCCTGGGTCCAGCGGCGGGCAGGCTGCTGACAGGCCGTGGAAGTCACAGTGCGGCCACCACCCCACTTACTCAGACTTGACCGGGGGAATGGAGGTCCCATGGGGGTCTGGCCTGAGTCTAGCAGCCTAAAACAAACTAGTCTCTCTCCAGAATCCAAATGTCACCCTTCCTCTCACCTTTATTGTGAGCACTTCACTCTAATATTTGAATCAACACATAATAAAACACCTTTGTTTAGTTTATACTCATGCAACTATTTGCAAGTATCTGTAGATCCTCTCCCTTACAACTGTTTCACTCAAGATTTTGTTAGAGAAACTAAATAACTAGAAATGATATATAAAATAAGAAACTGATTATCAGGACTTGATTTTTCCACAATTATAAAACTAAATAATCTCAATAATTCTTTTGTATTTGTGTCTGATATTAAAAGTGAGGTACTCAAGGTGAAAATTGGATTAAATCAATTTTTACTGTATTATCAAGAATATTAAGTAACTGTAACATTTTTTAAAAAATTCAAACCATGGGCCGGAGGGTTAGCTCAGTTGTTCCGGCACCTGCCTCGCAAGCGCAAGATCCTGAGTTCAATCCCCGATAACCACGTATAATGCTGGGCATGGAGACACGCCCACCAACAATCAACACCGCATACCACAATGTCGGACGTGGTGGCTCACGCCTGTAATCCCAGCACTTGGGAGGCAGAGACAGGAGGATTGCTGAGTTCGCGGCGGCTTGCCTGGGCTACATAGTGAGCTCAGGGCCAGCCTGAACTACAAAGCGAGAACCTGTCTCAAAAAGCAAAAAAAAAAAAAAAAATTCAAACCATGACCATGATAAATAACTCCTAATACTAGTACAGTTTGGTGCCTCTACTTAGGTTCCTGTTAAGGAACAGAAATTTACACCATTGTTTTTGAGTTATCAGTGGAAATAAAGGACAAGGAAACAAAGGACAAGGAAAGTAACATCAGATACTGTGGTGAAAATAGTTTTGCAAGTGCAGATACCCTGAAATGGATTCAGAGATCTCTAGAGAGTCATGTACTATATTTTAGGATCACCAGCCTCTAGTTCTGGCATTTGAACTTAATCTACAGTAGGCTACCTTTGGATCCAGTTTTAAGAGAACCAGACACGGAATACACACACCTATGCACAGGCACAAATATATGCCCATGCACACTCAATCTTTCTTACAACAAAAGGTAAGCATGCAGAACACCAAATCCAAAATGAAAGGAAATTCAAACATGGCACCATGATGACTGACCTATCTTTCCAGTGTATATCAAAAAAATATTTTAATGAAAAAA
>PVIC010057744.1:0-10574 GCA_004025085.1 Thryonomys swinderianus
CTGGCCCTGAGCTCACTATGGTGCCCAGGCAAGCCGCCGCGAACTCAGCAATCCTCCTGTCTCTGCCTCCCGAGTGCTGGGATTACAGGCGTGAGCCACCACGCCCAGCATTATATGTGGTAACCGGGGATCGAACTCAGGTCCTTGCGCTTGCAAGGCAGGCGCCGGAACCACTGAGCTAACCCTCCGGCCCTCTTTTTTTTTTTTGAGACAGGGTCTCGCTTTGTAGTTTAGGCTGGCTGAGTTCACCATGTAGTCCAGGCAAGCCTCGAACTCAGCAATCCTCCTGTCTCTGCCGCCCGAGTGCTGGGACCACAGGCGTGAGCCACCACACCCAGCACTGTGGCATGTGGCATTGACTGCTGGTGGGTGTAAGTCTCCACACCCAGCATTATATGTGGTTACTGGGGATCGAACTCAGGACCTTGTGCTTTTGAGGCAGGCACTGGAACCACTGAGCTAACCCTCGGGCCCTGGGACTCATTTTCTTACCTTAAAAGCAGTAATTGTACTAGATAATTTTGAAAGTTGAAGTATCAAATTTCATAGTTTCATGAACTATACTAAGTTGGGGAGAGGACAGTACAGAGAATAACTAGTATACCTGGAAAATCTGAAGCACTAAATTTTAGGAAAGAGATGACAGCAATTAGATGATGTAGGGTTTCAGTTATGCATTTTGATGTTTATTTCTTTCCTTTGGGGGGGTCCTTGAATATTCTGGGTAAGCACTCTGCCTACCATTGTGCCCTCTCCACAGCCTATTCACTCACTCATTCATTCATGTACTTACTTTAGGGGTGGGTTATACTGGAGACTGATCCCAGGGAGCTCTGGGCTTATATCCCTAGCCCTTTTTATTTACTTATTTTTTGAGGAAGGTTCTCATTACATTGCCCAGGCTGGCCTCAGACTTGCTATCTTCCTTCCTCAGTCTCCTAATAGGATCACAGGCACACACCATCACACATGGGGAAATTAGGCACATTCTTCAGTGATACTCATTTTCTAGCAAAAAGTAACAAAATGGCTGTGTGAGTCTGAGGCAGGAGGACTGCTGTGAGTTTGAGGTCAACCTCAGCAACACAGTGAATCCAGGGCCAGCCTGGAGTACTGTCTCAAAAACTGAAAAAAAAAGGCTGATGTCAGTGGCCCTTTACAATTATAAAAGGAAGGCCTTATGTACAGTATGTACAGACTTGGCTAGAAATGGACCTCTGCAGCACAATGCCTGCCTGACAAGTACAAGGTACTGAGTTCAATTCCTGGTACTGGGGGGAAAAAAAACCCCACACTGTATAGAGACTTATATAAGTTGCACATTGGTCTTTCTAGTTTTTTAAATCCTCACTCATAAATGCTGTCTCTAGCATCGTCTCAGTGTGACCCATTAAGATTTTTCTGTCAGGCATGGGGGCACATGCATATAATCCCATCCCGGCACTTGGGAGGCAGAGGCAGGAGGATCTCAGACTACATAGTAAGACTTTTTATAAACAAACAAAAAATAGAACAAAAACTGAGCTTTATTCTAACTGACCCGAACTAAAAGTACCTAAAGTATATTCAGGCCAATAATGAGAATCACTTGGGGTGCTTCAAAATGTTAACATATAAATTCCTTGAGCCAGGCATGGTGGCTCATGCCTGTAATCCCAGCACTCAGGAGGCAGAAGAAGGAGGATTGCTGAGCTCGAGGCTTGCCTGGGCTACATAGTGAGCTCAGGGCCAGCCTGAACTACAAAGCGAGACCCTGTCTCAAAAAAAAAATCCCTTGGGCCTCTGTCCAGACCTACTGAATCAGAACCCTTGGGGTAGGCCCTTGAGGTACCCGTATTCTCTAAGGCATGCCATGGTTTGGCTGTGCCCTTGGGTGCTTGGCCCCAAATTGGGATTGCCCAGCAGTCCCACCACACTCCAGTCTTCCTCTCCTTCTTCCCCCTGCAGTGCACCGAGCAGCCCTGGCCTGCGGCAGTGAGTTCTTTGGGGCCATGCTCCTGAGTGGAATGAGGGAATCCCAAGGCACAGAGGTATCTCTGCGTACCATGTCCTCCCAGGACCTGCGACTCCTCGTCTCTTTTGCCTACTCGGGGGTAGTGCGGGCAGGGTGGCCAGGACTGCTGAGAGCTGCCCAGGCTGCTCTGCAGTTCCAGAGTGCTTCCTGCCTGGACCTGTGTCAGAAGGCCTTGGTGCGAGGCCTCAGCCCTGCCCGTTGCCTGGCCCTGATCCCCATGGCTGAAGCCCCCGGGTTGGAAAGGCTCTGGAGTAAAGCTCGTCACTACCTCCTCACTCACCTGCCTGCTGTGGCTCTGTGCCCTGCTTTCCCTTCCTTACCAGCCGCCTGCCTGGCTGAGCTCCTGGACAGCGACGAGCTCCATGTGCAGGAGGAGTTTGAGGCCTTTGTGGCTGCACGGTATTGGTTAGCTGCCAACCCTGAGACACAGGAGTCAGAGGCCAAGGCACTGCTGCAGTGTGTCCGCTTTGGCCGTATGTCTACCAGGGAGCTGAGAAAAGTGCGGGCAGCGGGGCTGCCCCCCTCCCTTCCCCCAGACTTGCTGTACCAGCTGATGGTGAGTGCTGAGGTTCCAGGTCGAGAGAGGTGGAGGAAGCCGGACCAGGCACTGGTGGTGATTGGTGGCGATGAGCTCCGACCTGACATGGCCCGAAGACAGCCTTCCCAGAAAGTGTGGTGGGCCCAGGCCTTCCACTGTGGCACAGGACTGGTACGAACTGTGGAGTGGGGGCGGCTGCCTGCCCTCCCTGCCCCGGGACGCTTCCGGCATGGGGCTGCAAGCCTGACAGGAAGTGAGCTCTTTGTGTGTGGGGGTCAGGATTTCTACAGCCACTCCAACACTCTGGCTTCGACTCTCAGGTATGAGTCTCTGAGAGTGAGCACGTGAGAGGAATTACTGACCTGGCCAGCCAAAGGATCCCAGGGTCCCTATTCACATCCCTTGTCTCACTGTGTTCCAGGTGGGACCCCAGTCGAGAGGACTGGGAAGAGATGGCACCTTTGTGCCAGGCTAGGAGCTTGTTCCCCCTGGTAGCACTGGATGGACAACTTTATGCCTTGGGCGGACGATACAATGGTGTTGCCCTTAACTCTGTGGAGACCTATAACCCTGAGCTCAACGTCTGGAGGTAAGTGGGAAAGGCCATGTTCAAGGAGAAACTACACTTGGAACAGAAAGAGAGTTGAGGATGTCACCTGCCTGATCTGTGTCCTGTTCTGCCTTAGGTCAGCTCCTGCACTCCCAGCCCCCTGCTTTGCTCACGCAGCTGCCATCTTGGAAGGCCGACTGTACCTGAGCGGTGGCTGCAGTGGAGCTGGCCAGTACCTGGCCTCGTTGCTGCACTATGACCCCAAACTTGAGAAGCCAGGAACATTTTTGAGCCCAATGGGGATGCCTAGGGCCGGCCATGTTATGGCTGCTCTGGGTGGGCGGCTGTATGTAGCAGGTGGGCTAGGTGAGACGGGGGACCTGCTGAGCTTTGAGACCTATGAGCCAAGGACTGACAGGTGGACTCACCTGGCACCACTGCCATCTGCTCACGTGGGTGCTGCAGGTGCTGTGCTGCAAGGAGAGCTACTGGTGATGGGGGGCTACAGCCACCGTACTTACGCCCTCTCCCACCTCATCCACGCCTACTGCCCAGGGCTGGGCCGATGGCTGTGCCTGGGAACTCTGCCACGGCCTCGCGCTGAGATGCCTGCCTGCATCCTGACGCTGCCCACGGTGCAGCACACAGCATTGGTTCCCACCTTTCACCAAACCAAACCTGCTGGGTGACAGGAGCAGAAGTGTATGAGACAGGAAGGGATGTGAAATACCATGAAAGACAGTTTATGAGAGCGACATTACCTTTCTCAGTAGCACTTTTATACAGTGCTTGACAGTTCATAAACTGCTTTTGTATATATGATACCCACTCTGGCCAAGTAACCCCAGCACTGGGGAAAGAGCTTTGGGGAAGGTGAGGAGTTTCTGACATTCTTTCTTTGTTGTTTGTTGGGTTGTTTTTTTGAGATGGGGTCTCCCTATGTAGTTCAGGCTGGCCTTGAACTCAACATGTACCTTAGGTTGGCCTCAATCTCACAGCAATCCTCCTGCCTCAGTATCCAAAATGGTGAGATCACAGGTGTGTGCCATTCTGCTTGGTGGCAGCTAAACAGTTGGATAAGAGAAATGACTAAGAGTTCAAGGCAGGAGGATCACTTAGAGTTTGAGGCCAGTCTGAGCTACATAGCAAGATACTGTCTAAATAAACAAAAAAGTGACCTAGGAGCAACCCTATAAGGTTTAGGAGTTCTTGAGAGGTCAGCGTATGTGGATGAAAGATAGTCAGGAATATCCAGTATGGGCTGGGGATGTAGCTCAGTGATGGAGCATCTGCTTAGCATACATGAGCATCTGGGTTCAACCAGCAGCGCATGCACGCGCACACACACACACACACACACACACACACACATCAATAGAAGCTTTTGTAGCCAAAGCTTAGGGGTCATAAGAAGACAGCTGGAAAATTATCCTAATCCATGGATCAAAGAGAAAAATACAAGCCAGGTATGGTGGTTGGGTTATAATCCCAGCCACTTCAGAGGCAGAAGCAGGATCACAAGTTTGACAGCAGGCTGTGCAATTTTAGTGAGAACTTGTCTCAAAATAAAATGAAAAGGGATTGGGATGTAATTCAGTGGTAGAGCTCTTTCCTCAAATGTTCAAAGCCCTAGTTCTTCAGTCCTTAGGCAGAGAGACAGACAGACAGAGATAGAGAAAGGAGGGGGAGAGAAGGAAAGAGAAAGGAATGGAGAGAACGGAAGAGGGAGAAAGGATGGAAGGAAAGCATAAAAGAAGGGAAAATTGTGGAAAGGTCATTTGTGAATCTGAATGTGAGAGGAAATATTCAGCCCTTTATTTCTGAGTACTTACTCCTTTTTACTCTTGGCAGTATTTTTTCTCAGGTAATTTTGCTGGCCCAGTCTAGCATTTCTCGGCCCCAGACTCCCTAGGCTTACTCTGACAACCTTCGGTTTCCATGGGGGCGGAAGATCCCATCACAGCAAAGGGGCTCCAGGGCAGTGAGGTGGGAACATTGTGTGGGGGTTGAGGGATGGTTCCCTAGCATTTGTGAGGTCCTGGGTTTGATCCTTCACAGGTATGCATGAACGTAACAGTGCAATTAACTGACCACTAACAAAGGAGGAATGGATCTTAGAAAGAAGTAATTAGGGAAGGTCCTGAGTTCAATCTCTGGTACCAAAAAGAACTGACTGGGGCCTGTGTGCCCTTCTCCATAGAAGCAGAAGCCAGCATTCCAGAGATTCTTCAGAGAATTCTGCTTCTGTTACCAGTCCACCCACATCTCTGGAGGCTTTTCCTAAGACAGTGGCTTTCATGTAAATGTGTATCCCTCTCTCCAGGGCTCTACTAAATCTTTCCCCTCTGATTTCACTTTTCTGCCCCCTATCCCTGCCTCAGGCAACCCAAAGCCAAGTACTCTTTTTGTAAGTCATTTTCTATTATCATTATTTATTAATTTTTTATTATCATTGTTTTAAAATCTATACTCAAAATGATAATAATAGGGCCTCTCTTGCCCCAAAAGTACTTGACCCGTGTTTATTTTTTCTTGAGAATTTATTATCTTAGGAAATTTTTTTTCTGTATCTCTTTTTAAGATCATCAAGGAATACAGTTGAAAATGAGAAAGGGCAAGTAGGATTTATAACAGAGGAAGCAGCCAGGCATGATGGTGCATAGCTGGCATCCCAGCACACATTTCAATCACTACTGTGGTGACTCTCCCCACAAAATCTTAGCCAACTGAGTTGACAAGGAAGAGTACCTTCCTGCCAGATATGTGCTAGCACACACTAGCATACTTGGAAGGCTGAGGCAGGAAGATCGTGAGTACTTATTAAGTTTAAGTCTGTCTCAAAGCTGAGGGCCAGTTCAAGTGTGATGATAGACACTCTTAATCCTTACCAAGAAGAGAGAGGTAGCCTGAAGTAACTTGTTGCTAATCAATCAGTTCCTTTTTTATTGTTCTATCTCCTTATCTCTGCCTTGCAAGAAAAGTAACTTCAAAATGATCAGGCTGCTTTTCA
Organism: Thryonomys swinderianus; assembly: GCA_004025085.1. Taxonomy (NCBI): domain Eukaryota; kingdom Metazoa; phylum Chordata; class Mammalia; order Rodentia; family Thryonomyidae; genus Thryonomys; species Thryonomys swinderianus. Next base: position 6,113 of record PVIC010057744.1, read on the forward strand.
TGTTTTTTTTTTTTTTTCTGTTTCCCTTCATTGCTTCTCTGTCTAAAAACTACCTCCTTACCAGGCACAGGGCTACCTTGAGGATCAGAAGTTCAGGCCAGCCTGGGCTGCATAGATAGATCTCATCTCGTTATATAAGGAAATAAATAAAATGAATCTCTCTCTTCAGCCCATCAGTATACTTATTCTACTTTATAGCATAAAGTATTTCTGATTCTAGAACTGAATCAGAACTAAGCCTTTCACATTATAATTTCATCCTTGGATGGTGATTAAAGACGACAGAGGAACCTACTGGAACTAGTCTTCAAGGTTGTAGGCCCCTACTTGTGAAATGGCTTTCTGTTGTTGTAATGAACACCTGAGATAAATAATTTTAGGAGGAAGAAAGATATATTTTGGCTCATGGCTTCAGAGGTTATATGACTCCATCGTTTAGGATCTGGGGTGAGGCACCACCCAATGGGAGCACATGCTGGAGGAGCTGCCTACCTCCTGGTGCCGGGAGCTAATAACAGGAAGGAAGAGGGCACAGTCCTTTCAGTGCACACCTCCAGTGACCTGATCCTCTTACTGGGCTCCACCTCTTAAAGAGTCCACCATTTCCCAAAGTACTACAGGCTGGCAACTAACGGGCCACTGGAGGACAATTAGCCAAACCATAAAAGGGTTCTCAGTATTTTTTTCTGGTACCAGGGATTGAACTTACAGCCTCATACTTGTGAGGCAGGTGTGGTACCACTGAGCTAAACCCTTGGGTATATCCTCAATTTTTTAAGCATTTATTTACTAATTTATTCTGGTACTAGGGAAAAGTGGAGGGTGTCTCTCCCTCCCCTTCTTTCAATCTTCCTCCTCTTCCTTCCTATCCCTCTCTCTATTGTGGTAATGGAGATTGAATCCAGAGCTTCATACATGCTAGGCAAGTGTTGTACCACTGAGCTACAAATGCACCACTCTGCCCAAAATTTAAAGATTTAAAATAACCATTTTAATATCATAGTTTTCTCTTATTGTGAGAAACACATTCCAGGACCCTTAATCAATGCCTGAAATCTTGGACATTATTTAATTCTACATATGCTGTTTTTCCTATGTATATAGTACATACTTATGATAAAATTTACTTTGCAAATTAGGTATAGTAAGATTTTAACAAAAACAGAAATAAACAATTATAGCCAGGGATGATGGTACATGTCTGTAACCCCAGCATTTGGGAGACTGAGGCAGGAGGACTGCTGCAAATTCAAGGCTAGCCTGGGCTACATAGTAAGTTCAAGTCCAGCTTAAACTAACAGCAAGACCTTGTTTCAAAAAAAAAAAAAAACTATCATGACACTATAATAAAAGTTATTTAAAACTCATTCATTGCTTATTTATGGAATTTTTAGATGTAATCTTTTTGGTACCATGAGTACCAAAACCTCAGAAAGCAAAACTGTAGATATGGGGGATTGCTCCATTTTTTTTTTTTTTTGAGACAGGGTCTTGCTTTGTAGTACAGGCTGGCCCTGAACTCACTATGTAGCCAAGGCAAGCATTAAGCTCAGCAATCCTCCTGCCTCTGACTCCTGAGTACTGGTATTACAGGCATGCCCGGCACCATGGTGTATAGTACTTATTGCTGGTGTCTCACCAAATTTTAAGCAGGGTTCCACTAGATCTGTGGTGGCAAACGTATGGCACACATGCCACAGTTGGCTTCTTATTATTACTGAAAGTTTTTAAAGGTTTTCCATCACTGCACTACATGTTTCTTCCCTTCCATGTGTCAATGATAGAAGTTACATGGTGAGCTTCAGTTGGTAGGTGGGCTTTTGTGGAGGGCTCAAGATTACTGCATTGTTCACATTGGTTAAGTTGGTAAGTCGCCATCCAGCTTGGATTCAAGAAACAAGAATCAGATTCCACTTCCCAATGAGAGGAGAAGGAAAGACATCATGGCCTCTTTTATATACACCATACTAATAAGGGAGTCCAGCCAATAGGGAATGTCAAAGAAAGATGAAGAAATGTGATGGGGAGAGTCAACAGAACAGAAACCAAATGCAGAGTTGTTCTGAGTTCAAGGAATCAGAAGGGAGAAACCCCTAATTTTATGTAATGTGCCGATTCATTTCTGCTGCTTTCAAATAACATGGAAGGGCTTATCCAGGTTGCCATAGTTGTCAAGTAAGTGCTTTTCCAGGTAGTGCCATTTCTGAGATGCTCTACAGTTGGTGATGGTTTGGTTAAATATAAACATATATATGGTAAATCTAAAGTAAGTTGTTCAAAATGGAAAAAAATCACATGAGACCAATGGCCTCTCCACTCCCCGCTAGCTCACTCCTATCTTAGCTTCCTATCAGAGGCTTGCCCTTCCCTGTTCAAAGTTCTTCTTCTCCAGGAAGTTATTCAGGCTCTTCTCCCCACCCATATAACAAACCTATAATGTTTGTTCCTTAGTCTAATATAGCACTTTTCGTGATCTGCTTTGTGTTTCTGTGGTTTCTGCGTGTCTGTCTCTATAGATCATCAATCTTTGAGGGAAAAGGCATATTTTACATATTTTTCACAAGTATTAGCAGTATTCTTTACATTTGATAGGTGTTTAACTGGTGTTTACTAAATCACAGTGGAGGAGGACAAATTTCTATATATGTGCAATTCAGGTGTGAAATGCAAATCCTTTTAGCACCAGGTTTTAGGGGAACTGGAGACTCCTTCTAGAGGTGCTTTTTTTTGGTTCTTCTTGGCCTGAACAAAGAATTGGACAAAAGTCAGTGATATTTTACATTTTTGTTTGTTTGTTTTTTGACACAGGGTCTCCCTTTGTACTTTAGGCTGGCTCTGAGCTCACTATGTAGCCTAGGCAAGCTTCGAACTCAGCAATCCTCCTATCTCTGCCTCCCGAGTGTTGGGATTACAGGCGTGAGCCACCACGCCCAGCTATATTTTACATTTTTAAATATAGGAAAAGAAATATGCTCTGGAAAGCAAGTATGGGCCGATTCAAAGTAAGGGGGAAAAGCTAGGCATGGTGGCATAAGTCCATAATCCCAGCACTTGGGTGGCTGGGGCAGTATGATGGCTAAGCACTCAAGGCCAGTCTGGACCACATCGTGAGTGGAACTACACAGACTGTCTCCAAAAACTGCAGGGTGAGAATGGACCACTATGAAAGAGAGAGGGCCGGAGGGTTAGCTCAGTGGTTCCGGCGCCTGCCTCGTGAGCGCAAGGACCTGAGTTCAATCCCCGGTAACCACATATAATGCTGGGCGTGGAGACTCACGCCCACCAACAACCAACACCGCATACCACAATGCCGGACGTGGTGGCTCACACCTGTAATCCCAGCACTTGGGAGGTAGAGACAGGAGGATTGCTGGGTTCGTGGCGGCTTGCCTGGGCACCATAGTGAGCTCAGGGCCAGCCTGAACTACAAAGCGAGACCCTGTCTCCAAAAAGCAAAAAAAAAAAAAAAAAAAAAAAAAAAAAAAAAAAAAAGAAAGAAAGAGAGAGCACAGTGTGTCTTTTGTAGCTTCTATTCCTCAGGCTGAGATTAGATCTAGGTTGTTCTGTCAGAAACCTGCTGGAAGAAAGATGGAAGATAGCATTGAAGACAGACTTCTCTCTGATTGGTCCTAGCTGCAAGGTGTCAACACAAGTCTTCCATCTTTACAACCGACCGGTCGGTCACACTCACTTGCCTAGACAGTTGGCCACATCCTAATCTTCTGCCTCCCCTTGTCAAACAAAAATTACAGGAGGCCACTGTTTTAAGCAGTTGTTTTTTGTATTGTTTTGAGACAAAGTCTCACTATACAGTTCGGGCTGCCCTTGAACTCACTATGGAATCCAGGATGGCCTAGGTGCTGGGATTACAACTGTACACCACCACTCCCAGCTTGTTTTAGACTAAGTTTCTGTACTAATTCCCATTGAATCTGGCTAAAAAGACCACTTACAAGTAAAGAGTATGGCAGAGCTCATTTTCAGGTGAAAGTGAATTGCCCAGCCTTATTGTATTCTGAGAGAATAGAAAAACAATTGAACTAGGCTTGAGTCCTAAAGCTGCAGTTTTCATTTTTAAAATAATCCTTGTCTTTCTGCCTTCCTTTTTTTTTTCTTTTCTGCTTTTTGAGACAGGGTTTCGCTTTGTAGTTCAGGCTGGCCCTGAGCTCACTATGGTGCCCAGGCAAGTCGCCCCGAACTCAGCAATCCTCCTGTCTCTGCCTCCCAAGTGCTGGGATTACAGGCGTGAGCCACCACGCGCATTGTGGTATGCAGTGTTGATTGTTGGTGGGCGTGTCTCCACGCCCAGCATTATATGTGGTTACCGGGGCTCGAACTCAGGACCTTGCACTTGCGAGGCAGGTGCCGGAACCACTGAGCTAACCCTCCGGCCCTCTGCCTTCCTTTTTTTTTTTTTTTTGAGACAGGGTCTTGCTTTGTAGTTCAGGCTGGCCCTGAGCTC
>PVIC010057745.1:0-10574 GCA_004025085.1 Thryonomys swinderianus
TATCTCTAGCTCCTTCCTACTCTGCCTGCTCCTAGGTTGCAGCAGGCTGAGCACTTTCCCTGGGCCATGCCCCTTTCTCATGCTGCTTCTGCCATAGAGACAGCTGACCACGGACTGGAACTGTGAGCCCAAATAAGCCTCTCCTCTATGTTTGGGTTTTCCAGTATTTTGTCTCAGCAAAAGTGAGTAAGTGATTAAAGCAATTAAGGAAAGTGATTAAGAGAGTTATATCCAAGTAGGAAATAAAAATCAAAGTATCATTGAGCAAAATTTGAACACTTATCACTGCCACATACAATATTACTGTGGTTACCACACTAATTATGTGCCTACTACTGAGCATTCTTGGTGTTTACTAAGAAATGCTTGATGCTCTTACTACACTGTAAAGATACACAAGGAAAAGTCATTGTGAAGATCATGTGCAACATTTTTTTTGATCGTCATGTAACAAAAAGAACCCTGCTTTACATTCTAAACAAATACATTTCATATGTAATGAGGTTAAAAATGTACTCTGGCATAAGAATTTTTCTTAAGAAGTGTGGTTATATTAAAATGTGTCAACAAATTTTTACTTTCAACTTTAAGAGTGAAAGTTAATTCCTTTCTCTTTGAGATTGATCTATCCATAGTAACTTGCTTCTAGCAGGAAAAATATGGCAAAATAATAACGTGAGGTGTTCAAAAACTGGATATAAAAGGTCGTTGTAACTTCTTTCATGGTCTTTCTCAATTAGTCTAGTTAGCTGTTATGTTTTGTGGGAATTTACATAATTCCATAATGCATATATCTTGTTGTGGAACCAAACCCTCATGGCAAAAAGACACAAAAGGTGAGGCCTTTGACCAATAACTTGGGGAGGAAGTACTCTTGGTACATACAGGACACAGCCCTAGAGAACCCCTCAGGTGATACAATTTAAATGATTCCTGAGGGCAATTTCATGACTGACCTGAGTCCCACTATCCCGATAAATTACATCTGAATTTTTTCCAGGACAATCTGTGAGATGGTAAGAGCTTAATGTTTTAAGCTATTGTTTTGAAATTGATAGATAAATAGCAGAAGTAGGACTGATTCACTTTAAGAAAATAGTATAAAAGTCTACTAGTTGGGCCGGAGGGTTAGCTCAGTGGTTCCGGCACTGGCCTCACAAGCGCAAGGACCTGATCCCCGGTAACCACATATAATGCTGGGTGTGGAGACATGCCCACCAACAATCAACACCGCATATCACAATGCCGACGTGGTGGCTCACGCCTGTCATCCCAGCACTCGGGAGGCAGAGACAGGAGGATTGCTGAGTTTGCGGCGGCTTGCCTGGGCACCATAGTGAGCTCAGGGCCAGCCTGAACTACAAAGCAAGACACTGTCTCCAAAAAGCAAAAAAAAAAAAAAAAAAAAGTCTACTAGTGTTAGAAGGTGAAATCCTGAAGGGCATGTATGTTTGTCAGGACCCAGGGAGCCAATAGTCATTATTGATTATTGATTTACTCTGGGTGAAAAACAGGTTTTTGCTTCCAAGAGAAAAGAAAGGAAGAAAAGGAAGCAGGCAACAAAATATCTAAAGACCAGGCAACCTACAGAAAGGACCTACAGAAAATCTCAGAGTTTTGGAGGTTGAAAAAAAAATTTAAGTAATATGTATAGTATTTAACTTTTGGGGTGGAGGTATGTGTCTGTGTATATTTGTGCATACATATAGTTCTTCTGGGAATTGAGAGAAATCAAAGAATAAAAATGAAGATGAACAAAGATAATATGAAAATATGTGGCCCCATTTTCTTATTTGAATATTCTTTGCCTTCCATAGTATATACTGTTTAAACCTCAAGGATGAGCCTCTCCTAAATGATTGTCCCATAGTATGTGACCTACTACCTAGTACAGGACAAGTATGTGATTATATTTTATTTGATATTTTACTTGATACTGTTACTATTGCTGTCACAGGAGTAAAATATGAATTAACAGATCATTTGATTAAAATAAGTATAACTTTCTACTGATCTAAATGTCCTTTCATTTACATCTATAACACTTGTTATCTCTAAGTAACTTCTGCAAAGTTACTGTTCTGTACTGCAATAAAATAGTGCAATAAGACATTATTCTAGAAATATCATGGGCCTTGAAGTCAAACAAATCTATGCCAAAATGCAAATTTAAAATTTTACTTTAAAACTACTTAGCATATTAATATTTTCAAAATCTTTTCAGTTCTAACTTTCACACAGTGAGAGTGAATAATACTTATTTCTTGCGGTTAAAGTAAATACTAATTAAATAATAGAGTGAAGATGTTAGTTCAGGACTTAGTTACATGCGGCTACTGATGCAGTGCTGGGAATGATCAGTCATTGCAACCTCAGTGCTGCTCTTTATTAACTGTTCCCACTAAAATGTGAGCTGATAGAAATGGCAAGTGTTATCTGTCGCTATTAGCCTGAGGAGGGACAAGGGGAAGTGTCTGGTGCATTACATTAGACTCTCAGATCAAAGTGAGAATGAACCATTGGGATTTAGGGCTTTGTTGTTTTAGGTAGAGAAGAGTGGATTCCACTCTTCGCTTTTAGTGGAAGAGGCTGCCTCTGAACTCTGCCAGTGGATGCAGCTTTCTGAAACAGGGAAACACTGTACAAAGTCTCCTTTGGCTGGAAGTCCTCTTCTCAGGCCATCATTCTGCCACCCAGAGCTCTCACACAACTCTCTGCCCCCCTAGGCTGCCTGGGGCTAAAGTTCTGACTGTTGACCAATATTCACACACAGAGCTGTTCTTACATGTGCACTCCAAAGACAATGGCTAATCATTTGAAGAGACACATCACCATAGAGGATCTGCAGATGCAATATGGTCAACATCATTTGTTACAGGAAAACACAAACTAAAACTGTAATGGGATACCACTAACCACTAGATACCCATTAGAATGTCTAAATGTAGGAATTTAACCATATGAGAATTGGTGAAGCTGTGGAACAACTAATATTTTAATGGAAAACAGGGGGTCAAATGGTACAAGAACATTGAGAAGAAATGAGAACACATAAAGATTAGTCCTTTCATGGGCCGGAGGATTAGCTCAGTGGTTCCAGTGCCTGCCTGGCAAGCGCAAGGTCCTGAGTTCGGTCCCTGTAACCACATACAATGCTGCACGTGGAGACTCACGCCCACCAGTAATCAATACCACATAGCACAGTGCCGGGTGTGGTGGCTCATGCCTGTCATCCCAGCACTCAGGAGGCAGAGACAGGAGGATTGCTGAGTTCCAGGCTTGCCTGGGCTACATAGTGAGCTCAGAGCCAGCCCAAACTACAAAGCGAGACCCTGTCTCAAAAAGAAAAAAAAAAAAAGGATTAGTCCTTTCACTAGCAGCCCCATGGTATGTACAGTAGAATCTCCACTGATCTGTGAGGTGAAGAGAAGATAAGGTTTGTATGGCTCCTCTTGCTAACACTGGGCTTTTATACTTTCACAAAATGGCCTCTATATCCACGCTATGCTATACTATATTTACCATTGTCCACCTTGCCCAAAATACAACAAAACAGATAAATATCTTTGCCTGGGAGTATACATTCATCTAAAAAGCTAACAAAGAAAAAGTATTAAATATGTAAGACATAAACCTGTCAAATACATATACACACATAAAAATGTCACATGAAAATAAGTGCTATGAAGAAAAATTAAGAAAAACTAACATTATATAAATAGAAAGTAGAATTCTAGTTATCAGTGGCTGGAGAAGTTAAAGGGGAGAACGGGAGGGAGAGAGGTTGATTAACACTAAGCTACAGTTAGAGAGGAGGGGTCACTTCTGCTAGTCTACTGCACAGTAAGGTGACTATAGACTTTGTAATGTATTATGTATTTCAAAAAAGTTGGAAGAGTTGGGTGGAGTGGTGGATGCCTGTAATCCCAGCAGCATTTCAGAAGCAGAAGCAGGAGGATTGCTGCAAACTTGAGGTTAGCCTGGGCTATCTAATGGGTTCAAGGCTAACCTAAACTACAAAATGAAATGTTGTCTCAAAAAAAAAAAAAGCTAGAAGAAAAGATTTTTAATGTTATTACCAAAAATGATAAAAATTTAGATAGGTTTGCTTACCTTAATTTGAACATTATCCAATGTTAAATGAATTGAAATATTGCATGAAATTGCATAAATATATAAAATTATTATGGCTCAAGTAAAAAATAGAGATAGTTTTAAAATTAATGAGACAAAAGGTAGTGCTGTGAAGATGCACATAACTTATGATCCAATAATATACTTAAAAGTGTGTTGAGCCTGTATAAAACTCAGCATATGATCATAAAGACATACACAGACAACACAAATGTTACCATAGAAACATTGAAGCAGCTAAATAAGAAATAGAGAAGTCTCAGTTACTATCAAAGAATGGTCACCTAGCAATATAGAACAACCATTATAGTTGATCATAAGCAATGTATAGGCTGCAGAGAGTCCAGAAAGGTGATCATTCATTGTTTTAGAATAATCATGATAGCTAACATTTTTGAATGCTTACCACATAATGGATGATGTTCCAGGAACTGAACATAATTCACTTAAGCCTGACAACTCTATGTGATAGAAACTATTATTTCTCTTACAGGTGAGAAAACAATGAACAAGATTAAGGGATCTGCCAAAAATCACATCTGGTGGCAAAGAAAGGGATCACGTTAGGCAGTCTGATTTCACAATCATTTTTGCAACTCTAATTATGTTGTGATTGGAAGCATTCACGTGTTCAGAACAGAGAAAACAGGACTAATTTCTTAGAAAAATTATACTTTTTTCACCTAGTGACCTCTGTCTAAACTTCTGTGATTCCTGGGAAAGAGCATTGGGTGGGGAATAATTTGCGTAAAAGAAATTCCAATCATGTTTTAGAAGCTACTGCTTTATTCTACCACATTCAGGGAGCAAAGGAAAGTTGCATCTTCCTCAGCATTTGCTTAAAACAATTTATCTCTTCTCAAAATTAGACTCAGAAAAAGTTGGTGGAGAATAATGAGTATCATATATTTCATAAAAAAGTAAATGTCTTCCATCTGTTCTGTGAGGCCTTTTATTAAGTGCTGAATTGCGACTAAAACTATATAGGAATTTTTTTTTCCTTTGTGTTTGCTATCACTGTTAGCTTTTAGTTTAATGCCAGGTGTAATGCTTTTTAAAAGTTATTTCCATTATCTTTTAGATGTGTGTCATAAACTAAAATTTTAATAAGGTAACATTAAATGTTTCAAATTTAATGGTCCTAGATTTTATAAACCACTGCATCATTCTTTGGTCAATTGTAAAATCAAGTTGTGCTGGTTAGCAGACATTTTTAAAAATTATAATACCAAAATGCCAAAAATATTAGAAATATTGTATATACAAATACAATATTTGTATAATATTTAAGACCAGGCCATGGATAACTTCTAACATAATATAACTTTTCTTATTTATCCCTAAAAATACTATTAACTTTTCTGGGGACAGAGAGTTAGCTCAGTGGTTCCAGTGTCTGCCTGGCAACTGCAAGGTCCTGAGTTTGATCCCTGGTAACCACATACAATGCTGGGTGTGGTGACTCACGCCCACCAGCAATCAATACCACATACCACAGTGCCAGGCATGGTGGCTCACGCCTGTAATCCCAGCACTCAGGAGACAGAGACAGGAGGATTGCTGAGTTCGAGGCTTGCCTGGGCAACTTAGTGAGCTCAGGGCAAGCCTGAACTACAAAGTGAGACTCTGTCTCAAAAAAAAAAATACTATTAACTTTTTAAAATACACTTACTTTAGATAGAGTTTATTGCAGAACAAAACAAAGGAGTCTTTTAGATAGATTATTGAAGTTATTAGGCTGAATGAATCCACTTTGGAATAATAAAACCTTATTGGGTCATTAAAAACTGAACTATGGTATATTTGTTTTTTACAATTTTACTTCATGTGTTTTGTACTAACTGAAATTTTTAGAACTTCATAAACTTTCTTAACTTGTAATAACTAAACTATTAGGCTTTAAAACACTTTTACTTCTTTACAAAATGTCTCAAGCCTGACAGTAGCCTTAAAATTCTGTGACTGTGTTCTTTTTGTGAAAAAGGAAAAAATCATATTTCAAAGTTATCCTTGGTTTTGAACTAGTCATTGCCAAAAATAAGAACTTCCTCTTTTTATGCAAAATAAATGACAAATTCCCCCATGATCTAGGGGAAACCACTATGACTAATGTTTTTTGTTTCTTCATAGTTATCTTGAAGGAAGGACAGAAAATGCTGAGGGGAAGACGTGGGTTCAAAGCTCACATTAACTCCCAGAAAATTAATTTTTATACATTTCTTTAGGTTCATTTTCCATGTCTGCTGTTATAAACATAGTACAAAAATGATATTACTCAAAGAGGTGCATTGAGGATTAAAGTGTTTAATATGCCACTTATGATACACTAACAGCCCTATACATAATAGCTACCACCATTATCTCCATCCTATTATTTTATCTTACCTTTCATGTTATCCTAGGGTTCAATCTTTCATGCAGGTATGGAACAACAGAAAGAATGTTGTCTCTCCCGATGGGAATAAACTCTTGAGTATTAGGCTTTCACATTCTAAGGTAGCACCTACAAAGTATTGATCTAACAATAATTGTGTCAGTGGACATATCCCAGACTTCATGTCGACATGTCTCACTATAAATTAGCCCTGTTTATAGAAATACTTTCATATGAAAATTTTACTAAAATTTTTGGCAACCAGTTACATATCTAAAGTGAGAAAAATTCTATAACCGCAAATTACCAAAACTGACCCAAGAAGCAACATAATCTCTAAACATAAGAAATAACAAAATGAAAACAGTAATAGAAGACCACTCAATAAAGAAAAGTTGAGGGCTAGATGGTTGCACTGGCAAACTCTACCCAACATTTAAAGGATAATGGGTCTTTCTCAAGCTATTGATAAGAAAATGGAACAATTTTTTACACATTCTATAAAAGCAGTATCACCCTGGTACTGAAATAGTGAAAGACCATGTAGAGAAAAAAACAGTGTTTGTGCACTAATATTCCTTATAAATATAGGTGCAAAATCTTTAAGAAAAGTAGCAAAAAGAATTTTATAACAGTTTGAAAGGATTGTAGAGTTATCCAAGTGAAATGCATCCCTTTAATAAAATGGTGATCCACAATATAAACTAATCCACGTACTACAGCTCACAATAGCAGATCAACAGAGTAAGGCTGGGACATGGTCATTTTCATTAATACCAACAAGCTTTTGATATTAAAAAAATCAACCTTTATGATATAAACATTCAGCAAATTGTGAATCGAAGAAAATTTTGTCAATAATGATAAGGGACTTTTGTCAACTACTCATATTTATACTTGCTATAAATTGAATTGTGCATCTCCAAAAGTCTTATATTTAAGCCTTAAACTTCAGAAATTCAACTTTGCAGATAAGACCTTAATGAGTTAAGATTAGGTCAGTTCATAATAGTGGGAATCACATTAAGAGGCTGCAGTCTTTATAAGAGGAGATAAAGATATGAGGGGTGCACAAGGAAAGGCAGCAGAAAAGTAGCCATCTGTAAGCCAAAAAGGCATGCAAACCCATAAGAGCATGTTGATCTTATATTTCTACCCTCTAGAACTGTGAAGAATAAATTTCTGTTTCAGTTATCTAATCTGTGGGTTTTTGATAAAACTTTAATTTTATTGGTACACTGTATATACACATTGTAATCTGTGGTATTTTATTATGACAGATATAGCATATTACACAATAATCAATAATGAAAGACAGCAAGTTTTCCTTTTAAGATGAGGAATAAAACAAATATGCCCATTTTCAGCACTGCTATTCATCACTGAATTAAAAGTTCTAGCCAAAGCAATCAAGAAAGAGAAATAAAAAGAATTAAATTATAAATTAAAAAGTTGAACAATTTTTACTTACACGTGACATGATTCTATGTGTAAGAAATCTCAAAAAATTAAAAAGCCACTAGAGAAATTAAGCTAATTTATCAAAGTTTAAGAGTCCAAAATCAATATAAAATTATGTTGTATCAGCAATGTACAATGTGGAAATTAAATCAAGAAAATAATACTATTTTAATACAATCTAAATAATAAAATAAATTTAACCAAGGAAGTGAAATGGCAATGCTGCCTAATGTGATCAGAAGATTCAACACAGTCCCTGTCTAGTCTCTAAGAACAGACTTTTGCAAAAATGGAAAAATTAATCCTTGAATTCATATAGAATGTCAAGGGACTTGAAAGGGCTCAGACTGACAGACAGACAGATAAATAATAAATCAATAGATACATAGCAATATAGATAGATGGAAGAGAAAAAAATTGGGAAACTCACACACTCCCAATTTACTATCCAACTATCATAATCTCATAAGAGTATATTATAGTATGGTACACTCATATAATAGTATAGTACAGTACTTTCATAAGAATAGAAATATAGAAAATTCAAATAGAATTGAAAATTAAAGAAACTCATGCATCTATGAACAATCGATTTTATAAAAAAGTACTAACACTTATTAATGAGGAAAGAATCATCTCTTCAAATGATATTGAAACAAATGAATATCCACATGTAAAATTTGGAAATTGGACCCTTATGTAGACAACATACAAATATTCACTCAAAATGGAAGAGCAATCTAAATTTAAGAGCTAATGCTACAATACATAGAAAACAATATAGACATAAGTCTCCCTGTCTATGGACTGGATGAAAATAAAACACTTATGTAGCAAAGAATATTTTCAAGAAATTGAAAAAAATATGCACAATGGGAAAAATTTACAAATTGTGTACCTAATAGTGATTCAGTATGTACAACAAAGAATACAAAATAGCAATAAATAAATAAACAAGCAAACAAACAAATTTAACATGGCCTGATGTCTTGAGTAGAAATTTCTCCAAAGAAAATATCCTAATGGTTAGTTAGCAAATATGTGACAACATGTTTAGTCATTAGAGAAATGAAAATAAAAATAAAGATATACCAGTTCATAGTCACTAATATGGCTACAAACACTAAAAAGTAAAACACTTGGTGAAGTCATGAAGCAATTTCAAGTCTCATGAAGCAAATTTAACACAATACAGCCACTGTGGAATGTAAAATGTTGACAGTAGAAGATGATGCAGCAAATGTGGTAAATGATCCTGGGGTTCATCCACAAGTAAACACAAAGTTACTATTTGACCTAGCAGTTCTACTCTTAGGCCATTGAAGACAGATGTTCAAAAGTGCTTGTACACAAATATCCATAACATCACCATCTCAGAACAGCTAAAATATGGAAACCACCCACATAGTCATCATGGATAAACAAATTGTGATTACATATACAGTGAAATATTACTCAGTCATGAAAGGCAGTGGACACTGACATATGTGACAGCATGCACAAGTCCTGCAAACATTTGGCTAAATGAAAAAGATAAAAAATGGTAGATGAAATCATATGATTCCATTTAAATCAAACATCCAGAATAGCCATATCATAAGGACAGGAGAGAGACTGGTAGTTGCCTGGGACAGGGGAAGTAAGAGTGAAGAATAACTGAGTAATAAATACAGAATTTTTCTTTTAAGGTTAAAAAAATATGTTTCAGAATTGTTAGTCATCCTACGGCATGATGAGTGTAGTGAAGTGAACATGCAAATGCCAATGATTGAAATTGTTCATTTCATATTATGTACATTTCATCTATTTGTTTTAAAGTAAAACCATGAAACACATTTACCTTTCTAGAAAAAACACACAAGATCTGATGACACTTTATATAATCAAACACCTTCTTAAAATCAGTCTCCTATGCAGACATTAAGGCAAACTCCAGTCTAGGTCCAAGATCACTTCACCTGACTTTTCTGGGCTATGCAAGGCAGGAAAGCACTAAGTGAGATTAAGAATTCAAGTTCTTTTAGATAATTCTCTCTTCAGAGTCTCCATTTTTTTTTGTTTCTAATTTTTTTATTCCTGAGCCACCATATTTTCAGTTGTTTACTGTAATTGAGTTTATTGTAATTTCAATTGAATTTATTGAGTTTTCAATTGAGTTTATTGTATTTTAAGTATACATTATGATCACATTCATCATTGAGAATTTGTAACTGTGCATGATAAATCTTTATTCTTAATTTTTTTCACTACCCTTTCTTCACTTCACCCCTTCTGCCCCATTATTGAGCTTTGTTTCCACATTTTCCTTTTTACCTTCAAACTCTTCTTTCCCTTCTTTGCTTTCCCTTGACAATCCTCCCTAGTTCCCCTTCCCCCTTGAAGATTTTCTTGCATTTCACAATACGTATTATACATTTTGACCTTGCTTTCACTTTCAGTGTCTCACACTAAAGAAATGATATGGTGTTTACACATGTGTGCCCTGTTTGCTTCACTTATGGGTATGGTCTCAAGATGTATCCATTTAGTTATAAATGTCTTCAATTTAGTATTCTTTACAGCTGAGTAATACTCCATTATATATATATATATACATATATATATA
>PVIC010057746.1:0-10576 GCA_004025085.1 Thryonomys swinderianus
GTCGGGCGCCCTGAGGCCTCTGGCCTGCCAGCTGCCAGCCTGCTCTCCCCGGGGTCAGACCTGGCTCTGCCGCTGGGTTTGAGCACCAGCCTGGCTTCCGCCTTCCCGGCAATGCCGGTTTTCTTGCCGAGGAAGCCCCGTCTCTGCGGGGCTCCGTTGCCCCCCCGGGGGTCCTCAGGTGGCTGCGGGAGGAGGGACCCACCGGCCAGAGCCCCGAGCTGGCACGGGCAGCACCGGGCGGCAGGAGGCACAGCCAGGTCGCCCCACGTCTTGTATTTCACATTCTGAAATGCCAGATGTGATAACTACAAAACCTCCTCAGCTGTCTGTCTTTCCTGAAGCTCCTCCTAATGAAACATCTTGCGGCCATGGTTGCAATCACTGTAGTTTAGAAATTAATATTGGTACAATTGTATAAACTGCCGCGTTCGCTCAGATTTTAGCTTTTTCATTGCATTTATCTCCTCCAATCTGACAGTGTCTCAGTATTTCCACATCATTGTTTGTTCATTTGTTTGATTGATGGTTCTGGGTGTAGAGCCTATAGCCTTCACCCTAAGTGACATCCCAACCCATCTAAAAATTTGAGACAGATTCTCCTTAAGATGCCCCGGCTGGTCTTGAACTTGGGATCCTCCCGCTTTAGCCTCCCAGAATGTTGTGATTACAGGTGTGCACCACTGCATCTGGCTTTTTGGTGCTTTTTTTTTTTTTTTTTTTTGAGACAGGGTCTCGCTTTATAGTTCAGGCTGGCCCTGAACTCACTATGGAGCCCATGCAAACTGCCGCGAACTCAGCAATCCTCCTGTCTCTGCCTCCCGAGTGCTGGGATTGCAGGCTGAGCCACCACGCCTGATATTGTTGTATGTGGTTACCGGGGACCAGGACCTTGCGCTCACTAGGCAGGCGATGGAACCACTGAGCTAAATCTGTGGCCCTTCTTGGTGCTTTCTAAAGAGTACTTAGTCACGGGCTGGAGGGTTAGCTTGGTGGTTCTGGGCCTGCCTCGCAAGTGCAAAGTCCTGAGTTCAATCCCCATTAACTACATACAATGCTGGGCATGGAGACTCACGCCCACCAGCCATCAATATCACATACCACAGTGCCGGGCATGGTGGCGCATGCCTGTAATCCCAGCACTCTGGGAGGCAGAGACAGGCGGATTGCTGAGTTCGAGGCTTGCCTGGATTACATAGTGAGCTCAGAGCCAGCCTGAACTTCAAAGCGAGACACTGTCTCAAAAAAAAAAAAAAAAAAAAAGAGTACTTAGGCATTTATAGGACATCCCTCTATCTTCCTTGCCGGGAGAATATCATGATATCGCATTGGGAGGAATCCCACAGAGGTGGTGTGTTTTGTGCCTGGAGGAGTCAGCCTGGGTCCTTCAGTTAAGGCATCGTCTCCAGGCGTCTCCACTGTCAGGTCTCAGGAAAATGGCCATTTCTCCGCCCTGGACTCTACCACAAGCACTAGTCACTTTTAACCTCGGTGTCCACGGGACCCACAGTGTAGCTGGGCTGGACTATGAGTAACAGAACCAACATGGAGATGATTAAATACAATCCCCAGACTTCCTGGGAAGTTGGCATTTACCTCATGCCCATTTCACAAGCCCAGGATGACTGAGCCACAGAATGTCTTGCCCAAAGTCTCAGAGCCAGTAAATGCCCAAACCAGGGTATGGCACGTGGTTGTCACCAGAGCTCAGAATGGGTTTTTTGTTTTGCTTTGTTTTTGCCACAAAAAATGAATGTGTCCATTGACAGTACCCTTGTTCTTTAGAAAATTTCTGTTTGTCTTTACTTTCTAGACTGTTCATGGATGACTGAGAACTAGTGAGCTCGATAGGAAGTGGCATTACGTTAACGTTTTGGAGAAATGTAGGACACCTCTGGGCCTACTTTGGAGCTCTTTATGGACTTCTTCAAAACTGACATATTGGGGCAGAATACTCAGAAGAGAAAATTGCTTTTGTAGTTGAGTGTGGTGGTACACTCCTGTAATCCTAGCACTCCGGAGGCAGAGGCAGGAGGATCTCCTGGAGTTCAAGCTACATAATGACATCCTGTCTCAAAAAAAAAAAAAAAAAAGAAAAAGAAAATTTATTTTGGAAAAGGAGCTTCCAGACTGACCGAGTCTTCCTGGGTTTCGCCAGCAGCTCGTAGCAGAGGCCAGTTCTGTGTGGTCCACACCGCTCACATCTCTCCCCTGGCCAGACTCAGGGCTCGGCAGCCGCCTGTCCCCGTGCTTCTGCGTCTGGCCAGCTCGGGGCAGCTGTCTGCGCTCTGTGCTGACAACTGTGAGCCCTGAGGCACTGAAGGCCAGGGCTGTGGGCAGCTGCCTTGTGCCTGACTCGTGCCTGCCTTTCCGAGGGTCACTTCCCTTCTGCCTGGTCGCACTGTGGAGCCTGAGTGTCCCTCTGGTTTTCCAGTCACACAGCAGAGTCTTGTTGTGTCTGGTCCACCAAGCGGGGCCGGCAGAAGCACAGGACGTTTTCTGTGGATATATTTATCTTATAAGAGGGCATATGACTGTTCTTGCTGGTAACTTCTTTTCTCTTTTGAAAACACTAGAGCTAAAGAATCTTCCTTGTTACCAGGTGCTCACCTGTACCATTGTTTGGGTACCACTGCTGGGTTGCCATGGTGAAGGCTGGGTACCATGATTGGGTTGCCATAGTGAGGGTTGGACACTGTGGCTGGGTTGCCATGGCGAGAACTGGATACTGTGTGGCTGGGTTGCCATGGTGAGGGCTGGGTACCATGACTGGATTGCCATGGTGAGGATTGTGCACTGTGGTTGGGTTGCCATGGTGAGGATTGTGTGCCGTGACTGGGTTGCCATGGCGAGGGCTACATACCTGGCAAGGATGGGGCTCTTGTCCCTCATCCCTCCAGGACCAGGACAGGGTGTCCTTGCCATCAGAGCACCAGCAGCTCAGCCCTCCCTCAGGTGTCATCGCGTTCATTTCTGATTTGCAGATGAGGTTCTGAAGCTCGCCAGGCACAGTTTGTAACTGTGAAGCCTTCTGATCTGAGAGGTCTGTAGTAGCTTGCCACATGTGCAGCGGGTGCCAGCCATGTGTCCTGGTGCTTACAGCTCACCCGAGACACTGGGGTCCCCAAACCTGAGAGCTGTCTACGTACTGCAGTTTATTTTCTTAGGAAGGTGTCTGTTTAGATAGAGTAAGTGTGATGCCCACCTACAGTAACTGCAAAACTTTATAGGCCTACAAAATTATTTGGGGAATTGATAATGGAGAGTAAGTCGTTTGTTTGATACTGATTTTTTCAGAGATTCTCACTATGTTTTTGTTTGTTTGTTTTGGTGCTGGGGATCAGATTCAGGGCCTCATGCTCACCACGCCGGTGCTACAGCACTGAGTTACAGCCCTGGCCCGCAAGGTCTTACTGTGTAGTTCAGGCTGGCCTTGAATTCACTGTGTAGCCTAGGCTGGCCTCAAAGTCATGGTGATCCTCCTGCCTCAGCCTCCTGAGTTCTGGGATTACAGGTGTGCGCCACCATGCCTGGTTAATAGAGGTTCAGTTTATAGGTATATGGTTCTGGCCTCAGGATTTGGAAGGCTGAGCACTGCTCTTTTCCCATATATGGCTATCTGCATATCTATTATAGAGCAAGTGTTAAGTATAAGAAAACATAAAGAAAGCCAGGCGTGGTGGCAGACATTTGTAATCCCAGCACTTGGAAGGCTGAGGCAGGATAATTGTTATGAATTTGAGTCCAGTCTGGGCTACATAGTTCAAGGCCAATCTGAACTACATAGTGGAACCCTGCTTAAAAATAAAAATGCCCAGGGCCGGAGGGTTAGCTCAGTGGTTCTGGCGCCTGCTTCGCAAGCGCAAGGTCCTGAGTTCGATCCCTGGTAACCACATATAATGCTGGGCGTGGAGACATGCCCACCAACAATCAACACCGCGTACCACAGTGCCGGATGTGGTGGCTCACGCCTGTAATCCCAGCGCTCGGGAGGCAGAGACAGGAGGATTGCTGAGTTCGCGGCGGCTTGCCTAGGCACCATAGTGAGCTCAGGGCCAGCCTGAACTACAAAGCGAGACTCTGTCTCAAAAAGCAAAAATAAATAAATAAATAAAAATGCCCAACCAAAGAGAAAAAGAAAAAGAAAGTGAAAGTGGACCATTCCCACCACCAGAAATAGCCACTTTTACTTTGGCAATACCTGTTTTCTCCCTCTTCACCCCTCTTTGTCATACTGTAAGTCTATTTATAATCCTGCATTTCCCATGTAGGACAGTATCAAGGCTTCTCATATCATTTAAAGAGAAAACCTTGTTAATATGAAAGGGAACATAAACTCGTTTTAGTTTGCATTTCCTTCTTTTTCTGCAAGACTCATATTCTGTCTAGTGTTTACTAGCCTTTCGTATTTCATCATAGTGGCTTTGGGATGTTGTGCTTTCCTGTGAGAGCGGACAGGTGACTCAGGTCTCTGATTTCAGATGTCCTGAACGATGCCATCTTCGACGAAGACCACGACGAGATGGTGATTGTGAAGGACATTGACATGTACTCCATGTGTGAGCATCACCTCGTGCCCTTTGTGGGGAAGGTAAGGTTCTCCTTGGCAATTCCTGCCAGTTTAAAAAGGCAGAGGGAAAGTTTTAAAGTGAGGACGACTGCTTTTAAAACCACTAGTCGCTAATTCCCCAAACCCCCAGATATTTACAATTATGCATAAATATTTCCTCTTCATCAACCTGGTTGATCTAAAACTTGAAATTCTACAAAGACAAAGGCAGACTGGCCTCTGGCCTCCAGGGTCAGCCTTCCCTGTCAAATACCATGTTAATAGGTTAAGGTAATGAGGTTAAAATAGCATTTTTAAAGTAATTGCTGCAGGCTCTAAAATCCTTTGCTCTTCATTTTGGCTGAGTAACGTTTGACCTAAGATGTGCGTGTGTATGGTGTGACATGAGCAGCAATGACTGCAGAATTTCTCGGGGGCAGAGGTTATGGTATTGGTGAATTTGATTTGCAGCCAGCCCTTTCTAGATTAGAAAAAGGGGATCCAGTGCAACTAGATAATATGTTTTCTAGTTTGTTACAGTTAAATGTACTATCTTAGTTACTTTCTTGTTGCTAGAACAAAATACCAACACCTACCAGTTAAAGGAGGAGCAGTTTATTTTAGCTCACATTTTGTAAAGGTTTCAGTCCACAGTGAGCTGGCTCCAAGGCCAGGCAGCAGGGCAGAGGGGCGTGAACAGTAGAAATAGTCCATGGCCAGGGAGGCAGGAAGCAGCAAGCAGCAAGCAGCAAGCATCCTTTTCCCTTGTCTTTTTTTTTTTTTTTAAAGACAGAGTCTCGCTTTGTAGTTCAGGCTGGCCCTGAGCTCACTACATAGCCCAGGCAAACCTTGAACTCACAGTCCTCCTGCCTCTGCCTCCCAAATTCTGGGATGACAGGTGTGAGCCACCACATCTGGCATTGTGGTATATGGTACTGATTGCTGGTGTGCGTGAGTCACCAAACCCAATATTGTTGTATGTGGTTATCAGGGGTTGAACCAGGGACCTTGTGCTTGTGAGGCAGACACACTGAACTAAATCCCTGGCCCTCCCTTTCCCTTTTTATTCCATCCAGGTAGCACCCACCTATAGGTGGGACCTATAGGAGGGTGCCAGTCACACCTAGGCTGGGTCTTCTATTTTCATTTAATCCATCTAGCCACACCCAGAGCTTTTCTAATCCAGTAAGGAGACTAATCCAGTTATCACACCCTCAGTCCATATTCACACATCCTCGATAGCTGGGATCAAAAAAGCCCCACCTGTGAGTTCACCTTCTTGTGTATCATCCAGCCATCTATCTCTCTATCTCATTGAAATGGGATCTCCCTAAATTGTCCCAGGTGGCCTCAACTTTGAGATCTTCCTGCCTCATCCTCCCCAACATTACTGAGATTAGAGGCTCTGTAGGTTTATGTCTTGCTACTCGGCTGCCTGCTTTAACCCCTTGACTCGGCTTTGAAGAGAACTAACCTTTTCTCACACCGACTACGGGGCTAGAAAGTGGCTGGGGTTTTGATGGGCACGGGCTTCCCTGACGCCGTCCAGTGGGAGCCATCCTCAGGGCCTGTTCTTCTCGAGCTGCTTTTCCTGTCAGGGCGATGGAGTCTTTGAAGCCGGGCATCCGGACCCCAAGGTCATGGGGCTCCCTGCACGGCTGTGCTCCTGGGGTCCCGTGGCCACTGTGGGGGCAAGTGGGAGGCTGGTGTGTGCAGTGCCAGCCATGTCAGTGGTCTCCCTTGCTGTGTCTGATGCCACTACAGGGTCACGTGTCCTTCTTGGAGCGTTTCTCCTCCACAGATGAAGGACATGGAGAACTTAACTTTAGCATGGTCTGTCACAGCCATGCTTTCCACGTGTCACTTGAATTTTGGAGGCTGGCCTTGCCCGGGCTGAATTTGGCGCATTCTCCTGCTTCAGCCTCCTGAGTCTGAGATTACAGGTGTGTGCCCCCACGCCTGGCTTGTCTGTCATATGATAACAGACTCAGGCCATGTAGTATCCTTTTACTGTCTTTACACAATTTAAAAAATACTTCTGTCATGATCCCATTGAAGTCTGAGGCTCCCACGGTTTTTAAAGATACACTGTCCTTAGGGTGAATTTGCAAGTAGGTTAACAGTCGCCCTCCTGTGCCCGTTTAATGTCACAAGGACAAGCGTTCTGGCCTGGGCTCATGGGGTCTCTCTCCTTTCCCGAGGTCCATATCGGCTATCTCCCTAACAAGCAAGTCCTCGGCCTCAGCAAGCTGGCACGGTAAGTATGAGCGGGCAGCGGCCGGGACAGCAGGCTGCGGGATGCCCTGTCTCCGCCAGCCTCCTCTCTCCCTCTCTGGCTCGACTAGAACTCACACTGCTGCTGGACATTTATAGCTGCAGCCGGCCGAGGTGTCTGGCGCTGGTAATCCCACCTTCTGGGAGGCAGAGGCAGGAGGGTCACTGAATTCAAGGCCAAACTCGGCTGTATTGTGAGAGTTTGTCTCAGTTTCTCCCCTAAAGGCTGCTCAGTTGCCAAGGCCACTAGGGGGACGGTCCTGAGGTGTGAAGGCTCCTGTCGCCTGTCCCAGAGTGTCCAGGACCCACAACTTCCTCTGCAGAGCCTTCCCCGACTGGAGGGAATGCTCCCAGGGACCCACAGCTTCCTGTGCAGAGCCTTCCCTGACTGGAGGGAACGCAGGGCGACCTTCAGCCCCGCCCCAGGTTCAGGGGCTCAGTTAACAGGACGGGTTGGGGTGGAGCCACAGGCAGGGGCCTCCCTGTGGTCAAGCTGGCCTTGAGCTCAGTGGTGATTCTTCTGCCTCAGCCTCCCCAGCAGTGGGATTACAGCGTGAGCCACAGCCCTGCTTTGTTTTCAGACTTTGTCTCAGCTCCATGCCCAGCCGGGCTCCACCCGCCCTGGGCCCAGGGTCCGTGGGGACCCAGCAGCCCACACTCACTTTGGTCCGTGGGGTCTGCAGAGCGGACTGGGCCGTTTTCCAGACAAAGCGCGCTCTCCTGTTCCTGCTCCTCTGCCGTCTTCCTTCTGTTCTCCATCCCGCAGGTTTATACCTTTAGAAATTGGTTCTGCTGTTGCTTCTATCTGAACTGCAGAAGCAGAGCTGATGCTGGCACAGGCCGCTGGGTTCCGCCGGCCCTTGCCAGGGTCTGTGTGCAGGCCTGGAAGGGGTCGGTAGTGAGCAGGCAGTTGGTACCTTTGAAGCTAAGTGTGATGGCGCAGGCCCAGAGTCCCAGCCCTGAGGCAAGAGGACCGCAGGCTCCGGGCCAGCCTGAACCACACAGCGAGGCCCCGTCTCAAAAAACAGAACTGAGGGCTGGAGATTTAGCTCAGTGGTTCCGGCGCCGGCCTCGCAAGCGCAAGGTCCTGAGTTGGATTCTGGTAACCATATACAGTGCCGGGCGTGGTGGCCTACGCCTGTCATCCCAGCACTCGGGAGGCAGAGACAGGAGAATTGCTGAGTTCGAGGCTTGCCTGGGCTCCATAGTGAGCTCAGGGTCAGCCTGAACTACAAAGCGAGACCCTGTCTCCAAAAAAAAAAAAAAAATTGAAAAAATCAAGCTAAATCTGAATACTTGATCGAGGTTCCAGCGGCCCTGTCACAGTGGGAACGAACGATTTCTGTGACCACTGACTTGTTCTGCTCTCTGTCGAGTTTCTGCGGCTTCTCCACGGAGACACATGACCCTCCGTGGTCCTTCCCGGGGACCCCGATCCCGCACAGTCCTGTATCGGGATCCGTGCAAACCATGACGGCCATCTGGCCACTCCCGGCACGGCTGTTCCCTTTGCTTTGTTTCGCTTCCATTTTTCTCCTTCGCCTCCCTTAGGAATTTAGGGGCGAGCAGGGGGAGGAAAGAGCATTTGCTTCCTCACTTCCTAGCCTGCTACCTGGTCGGGTGCTATGCCGTCCGGAGGTCTGGCGGGCAGTGAGGGTCTGGCTCCGTCGCTCCCCCAGGGCAGAGCTATCTGGGTGCAGCGCCCAGGGGTGCCCGAGGGGGCGCTGGCATGATCCAGGGCGCTAAGAAGCAGCAGCTCCCTTGGGAACTCGCTCCCAAATAATAAATGAAAACAAGTTCAAGAGCCAGCGTGACTAGCAGTCGCTGTACAGAAGTGGGTTACTTGACAGTTTTGTGACGCAGTCTGAACTGTGAAGGTGGCGCCGGTGCCCTCCCTTCCTGAGGGCTGTTCGGGCTCCCAGACTGGCGCCTGTCCCTGGATTCCTCCCTCTCGATTCTGCTCGCCTCCCGAGGCCCAGCGTGGGCCCTTCCTCGGCAGCAGGAGCGCCCTGCCCAGCACAGAGAGCTGAGGCGGCAGGGCCACCCAACACCTGCGCGCTGGCCCCGCCTCCGGGGTCGCAGACCTGGGAGGGAGGAGCCAGTGCCCGAGGCCTGGACGGAGCCGTTTCCTTCCCTGAGGAGAGGGACGGGTCTAAATAACTATGCTTTCCTGCAGTGACACCAAGGAGTTGATTCTTCGCATGAGTATTTGTCACAGTTAGAAGATGAGAACTTGAACACAAAACCCATGTGTGCTGTTCTTTGGCCTCTTGTCAAAGAGTTGAATCAAGGGTCTGTTAAGCAGAAAAGCAGACTGCGATTTTATCCAACTGCTCATTTCTTCTAAGAAATGAGAATATTTAAGGAAGGCAGAGCCTCCTCTTCGCAGAACCTCCTCGCTCGCTGTAATCTTGTATATGACTCTGTTATGTGCTTGTCTCACACGGATGTGACCTTTCAGCGCCATGAAGGCAAATATCAGACCGCGGAGCCTTAAGGAACAGGAAAATGCCAGACAGGAGTCAATCGGGTTCAACTCCAAGACAGTGGACGCAGTCGGAATAGAAACCCCTTGTGCTGCTAAAAATCCGCGGAATTTGTTTGGTTGCTTTAGGTTACTTGAAGGAATGTAATGAAGTCCTGAATTCAGGATGAAGAGACCCAGAGGCCGGGGAGAAATTCCCGGGCTGTGGCCAACGCATGCGCAGGGGCAGATGCCGGGAGGCGGGGGCTGCCCTTGTGGTGCAGTGGGTGGGGCCAATTTGGGGATTAACCTCACGATTTGGGCAAGGATGACTAGGAGACAGTGAAGAAAAGCAGGGTGGGTGTTCAACCACAGAGGGAACAGTTTTATTTTCCTCTATTATAGGATTATTGGAATAATATACTGCCAGGAAGGTGGCACGTGGCAGGAGTATCAGTTGCTTGGAAGGCTGAGGCAGGAGGCAGACTTGAACCTAGAATTTCAAAGCCAGACTAGACCACGTGGGGGAGGTGGCTTGGCTTGGCTTGTCTTAAAAAAAAAAAAACTTAACCAGTTAGATATAAATGAATATAAATATAAATGAATGAATGAAGAAAAAGTTTTTCCTTCCTATTTACATTTACATTCTTCAAATTAAAATATATAGCTCTTTTATTATCGTTTTGGAAAATTTTTATGGAACCATATATATCTATATATAGATATAGATATATATGAGTTCAACCCCCCCCAACCACATACAATGCTGGGTGTGGTGACTCACACCCACCCGCAATCAGTACCACATACCACAGTGCCGGGCGTGGTGGCTCACACCTGTAATCCCAGCACTGGGGAGGCGGAGGCAGAGGCAGGAGGATTGCTGAGTTTGAGGCTTGCCTGGGCTACATAGTGAGCTGAGGGCCAGCTGAGAACCTGTCTCAAAAAAAAAAAAAAAACTAGTATTACAACTTTGGAGATTATACCCTATAGGGCACAGTAATACAATAATTTAGAAACTTTAAATACCTTGAGGTTCCATGAGGGTCAGGAAAATTCAGGTTCTATAATATTCCTTTGATCGATTCACTTAGCTGGTCTTTGACATAAATACGGTCTTTGATACAGATACGCACACTACAGTTTGAGACTTGTCAAAAGGAAAACATGGTTTTGGCAAAAATGATTCTACATATTATCTTCTCAGAAGTGAGTCTACCTGTAAGCTAAATGACCAGAATAAAACTTTCTAGGATAAATGGTGTGCCGGAGCCAGCCGGACAAAACAGTGG
>PVIC010057747.1:0-10572 GCA_004025085.1 Thryonomys swinderianus
TCACTATGTAGCCCAGGCAAGCCTCGAACTCAGCAATCCTCCTGCCTCTGCCTCCTGAGTGCTGGGATTACAGGCGTGAGCCGCCACGCCTAGCACTGTGTTATGTGGTATTGATGGTTGGTGGGCGTGAGTCTCCACGCCCAGCATTGTATGTGGTTACCGGGATCAAACTCAGGACCTTGCGCTTGCAAGGCAGGCGCCGGAACCACTGAGCTAACCCTCCGGCCCAGAGCACCAGAGTTTTTAAACTATGGGGTGAATATAAAGAAATATTGTTTCCTAAGTGGTTCCATCCTACTTAAGTAGAGCCATCAAGTTGCTCAAAGTGGCTAAGGGAGTCCTGGTGGGGAGAGACTCCTCTCTGATCTCATGGGAGTTTTGAAGGCCTAGACAGAGCCACCAAGTGGCTTGGTGCTTTTTTCCCTAAGGAGTTACTGGGCTTCAGTATGGAGACAAAAAAAGCCCTTCCTAGAGCTCTCTTCTATACATCTATGGAAGACCTTGGCACAAGAGTGACATCTGTCTAGTAATCACTTGAGTGTCACAAAGGATGCTTTGCGGGCTCAAATCAGGTCTCCTTCTGGATGGGATGTCATTTTACGGACTGAGACCTAGTTGTCTCTCTATGGGCCCCACAATGAGCCATGGAAAACCTCATGAACTATGTCCCATAGATCTTTCTAGGCTATGTCCTTGATCAGCGGGAAAGGTTTGACCCTGCCAATTTGAAAGAGGAATAACTATTATTGCACTACAGTTCCTGTGAACAAGGAAATGGCAAGAGATGGGTACAGGATGGCAGTTTAAAATTGTGATGCTCTTTTTCAGTTAAGTTGTTTCTGCTTAAAATATACAAGGTGGAGTAAAATTCCCTTAAATTTAGGTTTGTGTTATCCTTTATCCCAGGAAAAGCCTAGAAACTATGGGAATTAGGGCCCCTTCCCCCAGAAGAGATACATTTGATGATTCTTTCCTCAGTTTCCCACCTGTCTCTCAGAGGAATATGGGTTTCTTCTATCAGCTTAAGGAATATGACCACCCTGGGAGGCCTCCTTGATCTCCTGCTAGTAATCATCAGGCCAGTAAATCAGTTCCATCTCCTCCAAGAGGCTCAGGAACTCTACTTGAGCCTAGTTGCACAGAAAGCCAATATTCTGCAGCTCCTCGTATATTTCTCAGGCAGCCTTAAGTTCCATTGGTGCCCACAAACAGCTTTAAGTGCCACAGGATGTACCTGAAGTGGTGCTTCTTACTCCTTTAACTACAACTTGTCCCACCCCTTAGAGAGGTCCCCGGAGCGGAGGAGACTATTTGGTTTAGGTCTCTTTTTCAGTTGCAGATATCCATCAATGCAAAGAGCGGGCCAGCCATCAGAGCATCCTAGTAAGTTTGCAGATAGGTTTCAAACTTTGACTCTTGCTTTTGATTTATCATGATGAAATGTGTAATTCCTTTTGGCCATTTGTAACACAGATCAAAGACAAAAAAAAAATCCCCTAAGAGGGTAATGAGTATGAAAATGAGCAAAGCACTTTAAGAATAGAAGGAAACCACCCCAGAGAGGCTCTTCTCCTTCCCTTCAACAGAACCAAACTAGGACTATAATAGTAGTCAAGGGTGAAAAATAATGTCTGATATGATAGCTGCTCTCACTATGGAAATGAAAAGATATATTAAAAATCTGTTAAATAAGGTGATTGGAGTCATAGAGGACAAAGAGGAAAGTCCAGCTATCTTCCATACATGCTTCGTGAAGTCTTTCATAAATATACAAGTACAGATCCATCTTCCAGGGAGAGAATGGCAAATCATTTCATTTGTCTGTTGGCCACAGATAAATGGGGTAAATTACAGAAATTTTAGATGGGTCCTCAGACATCTATGACTCATTGCTAGATCCAGAATTTTTGTGTGTGTGTGTTCAACAATCGGGATCTGGAGGAAGGTCAGAAAAGAAAGGCTAAATTGACAATGCTTTAAACTCACCCAAATTGTCTCAGGGAAAACCCAAGGTTTATCAGGGACAAGCAGACTAGACACGAGGCATGTGGTGGACCAAGCCACCACCCAGGCCCTGCTCTGATGGTTAGGTGGCCAATATGCTAGTCTCATGAACTGGAGGGTTGACTGTCCCCTCTCACAGAGAGAGGCTAGGCCAGCCAAACCTTTGTTTCTTACTCTGAAGAGGTCCAAGGGAATTTGCAATGTCCCTGTCCATGGCTATTTCCATCTTCTATGAGGAAACATGGATAATACTTGAAGTTATGAGTGAGCCAATTCAATTATTTAATTCTGTTTTGACTTACTTTTCTGGAAAACCCTCCTCTAGGTCCATAGCCATAGTTGGGGTTGAAGGGACCCCTAGTTACAGATTCTTTATTCCAGCTCTGATGTGTCACTTTGAAGGCCATTTATTTAACCATAAGTTTCTAATTGTTTCACTGTGTCCTACTCCCTTCCTATGAAGAGATTTACTAGCAAAATTGAGGGGGGGGGAGTAACAAATTCTGGCAAAGGCCAAAATGGATTTTACCTGGCTAATTAGCCAACAGGTAGACCCTGCTGCATGGTGTAATAGAACATTTGGTAGGGTAAATTCAGTTATGTCAGTGGTTATAAAACTAAAAGACCTCAGCCAGCATCCTAGCCAAAAGCAGTATCTAATCAAAGAAAAATGTAAAGGCCTTCAGCCTCACAGACAGTTTCTTAAAGATCGCCTTCTGCAGTCTTATCCTCTTACAGTACAAAAGTGACTGACAGTGCCTTTAGAGAAATAAAATGTATCTTTACTCAGGCTCCAGAACTGGGAACACCTAACTAAAGAAAACCCTTCTTCCTCTATATATCATAAAAGACAGGAATTGCTTTGGGTGTCTTGACCCAAAGCCTGAGACAGACTAGGTGTTTTGACTCCTGGCTATCCTGGAGACAAAAGGTTACTTGTGGTTAACAGAGGAATGGCTTTCCAAGTATCAGGCCATGCTCTTAGATACAACTGAGGTTATTTAAAAACTTGCGTTACTCTTAATCCTGCCTCTCTAATGTCTATAGGCCCAGAAGTTAGCCACTCTTGTGACCATCATCTTGCAGACCTATGCAATCAGGCACGATATCAGTGACCTGCCTCTTCAAGACCCTGAGCAGGTGATCAACCTCTCAGGACATCAAAATGCAGGTAATGTTGTTGTCAGTTCACACAGGTCAATGAGGCCAAATTCCCCCCGGGACATCTGCTCAAAAAGCAGAGCTCCTAGCTCTTAGGCACTGATAATAGGGAAAGACAAGAAGCTACACATCTACAGTGGTACGTTGGCTCAAGAACTCAATTCATTCCACAATTCTTGTTGTGAAAGGAATTCATCACAAACAAAATCAAATTTTCCCATAAGGTTCAATGTAAATAAAGTGAATCTGCTCTGAACCATATATATATTTTAGTATATGTGCTGCTGAAGCGAGCACAGAACCATATATATATATTTTAACCACAAAAATATGAAACAAAGTACACTGCAGTATAGTATGAAGAGAGAGAACACTAACCTTGTTTGTGTTGACTTCTGGTGTGGAGAACAGGGAGGTGGGTAGGGATGAGAATATTATTTGCAAGGAGCGTCCCTCTCCATAAGACATCAGGGTGATCTCTAAGAGTTAGTTCTCTTCTGTCTCTTAGCTACAGGGTCAATTTTGATTTTAAAAAAAGCCCGTCTGATGTCACTTGTTTTATCCTGTGCTGCATAACTCTCTGGAAATGAGAGACCATATTACTGTTCATCAGATTCAACACTTCATTTCAGTTATGTTGGTGTGGTCCTTCTCAAAGAAGTCACAGCACTCATTTCATTTTCCATAGTAGATTTTTATCACATCACTGCTAACCTCCCTGTCTTCCTTTTCCTCAGTGGATACTCCCCAGTGAGTGCCTTCTGCTGCTGACTCTGCAGTTTAGTGAGTTTTTCCATCTGCTCCTCCTTATGGTCCTCCATAATCTCCTTTGTCTCTACCACTGACATCTAAACCTGTACTCTTGCCCGTGGGTACAATCTCCTCCACTGCCTGTGTATCAGACCCTTCAGTCATATTCACTGACGTAGTCTAGTCAGGTTCCCCCAGCCTGAGTTTAAGGTCTGGCACATGATGTCTGCCCAGGTTTTGCCAATGAGGTTAATGCAGTGGGGACATTGAAATGTTCCTTCCAGAATTCTTTCAGAGCCAAGGACATCTCTTCAGTGATATTAAAATACCTGGTGAAGAGCACCTTTATGTGCACTCCTTGAAGTTGCAGATTACTTGCTGGTCCATGGGCTACAGAAGAGGTGTCATGTTGGAGGAGGAGGAACTTCTTGACCTTCATAAAGTCATGCTCAGCATCTGTGCCTCCTGCCAAGGTGGTATTGTCCAGCAGAAGAAGGTACCTTTCAGACAGTTGGTTGTCAAAACTATATTTCTTCTTCTTTTTTTTTATACCACAACATAGATTGGTACATTTTAGGTATATATAATGATAATACTCATCATAAGGAACTTGTACCTGTACATGATATGTCCCTTTTTTTCCCATTATACATCTTCCCTCAAGTCCCCTGCCTTCCCTATGTACAAAAGCTGTTTCTATTTTTCCACTTAACTTTTTTCTTGTTCCTTCCTTCTTTTCTTCCTCCTTTCTCCCTTATACTTATTTCTCATTTCCACATTTTCTTCCTGTTTTCCAATGACTGTTATATATGTTAATCCTTATTTCCATTTTCAGTTTCTCAAACCCAAGAAACAACACAGTATTTAAATGTGTGTCCAATTTATTTCACTTAAGAGTATGGTCTCAAGGTCCATCCATTTAGCTGTAAATGTCTGAAGTGCATCCTTCCTTATGGCAGAGTAGTACTCCATTATATAAAAAAGCTTACATTTTAGAAAGATGTTTCTTAATGGTGAGTGCAAACCTTATGCAGCCATTCCATGAAAATGCTCTATGACCCAAGCTTTCACATTGGCCCTCTGCATGACAGGCAGTCTGGCTTGACCACATTCTGTTTGTGAATGCACAGAGGGTCTGAGAATAATACACCAGAAGTGGTTTAATCTGCACATCAGTGCTTGCATTCACACACATGCAGGCGCAGGCAGTGCCTTTTCCCCCCGCATGATACAGTTTCTGTTTGGCATTTTCTTCTAAAAGAGTCCCGTATCATTGTAGTTGAACACTTATTGAGTGACATAGTCTTTTGCCTTCATAAATTCCACAAATTCTTTCTTGGAGACTTCTACAATGGCCTTGAACTGGAAGCCTAATCACCCTGTGGATGCTACTTCTCTTATGAAATTTGTCAAACCACCCTCTATTGGCTTTAAATTAATCACTTTTTTTCCTTGTAGAGGGACTTTCTTGCAGTCAATCACTGTGCAGTTTTCTGGCTTTCCCACAGATCATAGTTTTGTCAACATTATCACCTAGCAACTATTTTTTAATCAACCACACTAACGAAAGCTTTTCCACCTCTTGCAGAACTTGTGTCCTCTGTTTGGTCAACATCACTGCTCCTTTTGCCACATCATCTCCTTTGATGGCATCTTTATTTTTCAAAACAGTTGAGACTGTTGACTTTGCCATCTTGTACTCAGCCTAGATCAGTCACATGAGTACCATGCTTAGGCTTTTCTATAATTTCCTTCTTCAGTCCAGTGGTTATATTCTTCAAGACTTTCTGACCATTCTTGCTCTGTACTTTCTTGTTTCCTGCATTATTGCTCTGCACATTCTTTTTACCTTCATTAGTACTCTGCATACTCTGGTTTCCTTCATTACCTTTCTGGAGGTTCTTGTCACCTTCATTACCACTTCACACTTTCTTTTTACCATGATGCTTGCTCTGCACTTTCTCTGGAGCCATGATGGATTAAATAATGCTGTATAGCACTGTATATGCTAAGAAGCACACAATAAAGCTTTATAGCAAGTGTGCACAGGTCTGTCTGTGGCTGTGATCTTGACTAGAGGAAGCCATGACCTTGTGTCAGAGCAGGGAAGATGGCTGTTTGTGTTTATGTGAGGAAGATAGCTGCAGCCATGCTCATCACCTGATGCATACCTCACAAACAAAAGCAAAATTTTGCCAAACACTTCTGCTCATGAACTGAGTTGTTTGTGAATGGAAGAGTTCATGAACTGAGAGATACTACCTTATACAGGCTCCAAATATGTTTTCCTGGTGTTACAAGCCCGTGCAGCAATCTGGAAAGATAGACATTGCTGACTAATAAGCAGTCACCTGTACAACACAAACAGGGAATATTCCAGCTCTTAGAGGCAGTCTAGCTTCCCAAGCAGGTATCTGTCATTTATTGCAAGTGACCCCAAAGAGACATGTCTAATGTCCTTTTTGGAAATTAAAAGTTATGGTAGAGAGGCAAGAAGGGCAGCCCTATCGTCCCTGAAGACTTTAACCTTATTCCCAGTTCCTAAGGAACCCTTCTGGTTTTTCTTCAAGGGACATAGTAACAAGCTATACAAGTCTTACATGAGAAATGGTCACTAGAATTTTTACAGGACTAAGAAGAAAATTATTCCTGAGAACCTCTCGAAGACCTGAGGCTTCTCTTCAGAAAGGGGGACTCCAGTACTGTTCCAGATACAGATAAATAGAGTCAGTAAGGACTCTAATTCACCATAGCTTCAATGTACACCTTCAAATACAGGCTTCTTTTTTATTATATCCATTATATGGGTAATCTTCTAAGGCCACTGCATAAAGTTTCTTTCTCCCATTGAACAGGCAGCTCAATAAGTCATTCTTTTCTCAATGTCTTCTAGCAGGATTTTTCCAGCCAGTAAGCTACAACTCCCCAAGGTAGCTTGAAGAGCACATAATACCCAGTTATTAGGCCTACCACCTCTTTTAGCAGAAAGTAGCTGTATGAAGATGGAAACCTCTATTCCCTCAGTATTCCATAAAGCATCATGAAAATATGTATTTCTCCAGGGGAAAGAAGCAGGAGATTAGGGTGTAGCAAAATTGGCTAGGAAAGTAGGTGTGACCTGCTAATTATAAAATCCCTGGAAACATATGTAGAATAGTTCCCAAAGCCCTACCGTGGACTTCTTGCATGACTTCAAGCAGGTATTATTTTTTGGGGGGGTGACATACTCTGGATTGAATTTATGACCTTGTGCTTGCCAGGTAGGCATGGTGCCATTGAGCTACATCCCTGGCCTTCAAGTAGGTTTTTGATAGGAAGATCTAGGCCTAATGTCAGCCTGAGGAGTGACTGATATGAAGACAATCCATATTGAGTTTTTGCCACAGCATTCTCTCTTGCGTGGTGGTATGCCCTCATGCTATAGGGTATACTTATTTTTCTACTTTTACTAGGTCCAGATTTGCTGTGCAAAGCCTGTTTACTTTTCTACCTTTAATACAAGTTTACTATTGTCTATACCTTATAATTTTTTTTTTTGAGACAGGGTCTTGCTTTGTAGTTCAGTCTGGCCCTGAGCTCACTATGTAGCCCAGGCAAACCTCGAACTCAGCAATCCTCCTGTCTCTGCCTCCCAAGTGCTGGGATTGCAGGCTTGAGCCACCACGCCCGGCACTGTAGTATGTGGTATTGATTGCTGGTGGGCATGAGTCACCATGCCCAGCATTGTATGTGGTTACCGGGATCGAACTCAGGGCCTTGTGCTTGCGAGGCAGGTGCCGGAACCACTGAGCTAAATCTCTGGCCCTATACCTTATAATTTTTATAATAATGTTCACAAACTATCATACACATGCTACAACTCCCTTTTTGCATAATGTATTCTTGAGATTTTTATAGTTTTTTTTTCCTTTTTGGAGACAGGGTCTTGCTTTGTAGTTCAGGCTGGCCCTGAGCTCACTATGGTGCTCAGGCAAGCCACCATGAACTCAGCAATCCTCCTGTCTCTGCCTCCCGAGTGCTGGGATTACAGGCATGAGCCACCACGCCCGGCACTGTGGTATGCGGTGTTGATTGTTGGTGGGCGTGTCTCCATGCCCAGCATTGTATGTGGTTACTGGGGATCAAACACAGGTCCTTGCGCTTGCGAGGCAGGCACTGGAACCACTGAGCTAACCCTCCGGCCTGGAGATTTTTATAGTTTTAGTGCACATTAACACCAATATGTATATTTTTACAGCTACCCAATGTTCCATTGCATGGAGACATCATCATTTTATTGGTACACATGTCAATTGTTCTAATGTTTGACCTTTGGAAATTCTACTACATTCTTTGTATACACACCTTTTATCCCTGTGTAAGTATTTCTTTGGGGTAAAGTTTTAAAAATGTTGCTAGTATAGGCATATTGCCCTCTACATTGTACTCCTCCAGTTTGTGTGTGTGTATGTGTGTGTGATTCTGGGAATTAAACACAGGACCTTCACAATAGCTACATCCCCAGTCATTTTGTATTTTTGTTTTTATTTTCATTTTCAGACAGGGTTTCCCCAAGTCCCAGAATATCCCAGGCTAGAGTCAAACTTGTGATCCTTCTACCTCAGCCTCCCAGAATTCTGGGATTATTGGTGTGTCCCACTGTGCCGAGTGATTCTAGCAATTTATACCTTCATGAATAGGATACAAAAATGTGTTTTCCCTGATACAACTAACATTAGGTTTTATGAATTACTTTTCATCCTTGTCAATACGATAAGTGATAAATATCTTATTTAACTGGTATTTCTTTATTTTCTACTATTTTATATTCAACCCTTTTTAAAAATTTTGACAGTATGTTTTTGGTATTCTGTGTCAGTGAATTATTTTGATTACAGTATTATTATTCTCTATCATCTATCTATTTGCAGTACTGGGTGTTGAACCCAGAATTTTCACACTGACGTATATCCCCAACCTTTTTAAATTTTTGTTTTCTATTTTCAGACTGGGCCTTGCTAACTTGCTAAACTGCTGGGTTCAAATTTGTGATCCTCCTGCCTCTTCCTCTCCGAGTATTGGTACTACAGGTTTACAACATGACTTCTGCTACAACTTGTCTTGGTGGAGGTTTGTTTACTTTCAATTGTTGGTCCTGTGGTGAATATTCTTATAATGCATCTTTGTGCATTTGTTTAATTTTCTCCTTAAAATAAAATGGTAGGCATGGTGACATATGACTGCAATCTCAGCATTTGGGAAGCTGAAGTAGAAGGATTGCAAGTTGAAGGTCATCCTGGGCTACATGTTGAGACTGCGTTCCAAAAAAACCACAATCAGCAACAGCATCAACAAGAACAATAACAAAAAGTATTACTTGTTAATGTATTTATTTACCAGCATTTCACAACTTCAAAACCTATAGTTTACAAAGAGTAGTCTTTTGTGTAATTCTTATTTTGTTCATTGTTTTTATATTTATTATATCATGTTTTCTCATTTTCATTGTTGACTGGTCTACCATTGTGTGAATATGTCACACTTTATTTTTTATTTTTATTTTTTGCATTATTCAGTAAACTTTATTGGCACATTATATACACAGCCCACAATCACACAAAACATTGGGGAATTTGTACCAATAATGTCACAGTTTATTTTTGATGGACATTTGGATAACTTATGGTTTCAGGGTATTATTAACAAAACTGCAATGAACATTCTGGTGCAAGACTTTTTGCAAATATACATGAAGCCCTGGGTTTGATCCCTAGCACTGCAAAAAATTGAATATTTAAATTATTGACTTGTAGGATTTCTTTATATTCTGATTTTTTTTCTTTGAGTCAGGGTCTCACTTTGTAGTAGTTCAGGCTGGCCCTGAGGTCACTATGTAGCCCAGGCAAGCCTCGAACTCACAGCAATCCTCCTGCCTCTGCCTCCCTAGTGCTGGGATTACAGGCATGAGCCACTACAATAGGCACTGTGATATGTGGTACTGATTGCTGGTGGGCATGAGTCACCATGCCTGGTATTGTATGTGATTACTGGGGATCAAACCAGGGACCTTTCGCTTGCTAGGCAAGCACCAGAGCCACTGAGCTAAATCTCTACCCTCTATATTCTGATTTTAAGTCCTTTATCAAATTTATCTTTTGCAAATATTTTCCCTCAGTCATTTGTTATTGCCTATTAATTTTCTTTTGCTGTGCAGGGGGATTGAACACATACTAAGCAGCACTCTTTCACTGAGCTAGATCCTTAGCCCTTTATCTGTTTCATTTTATCTGTCTGTTTATTTTACAGCACTGGGGACTGAACTCAGGGCTACATCCCATCTCTTTTAAAAAGTCTCACTAAATTGCCCATGGAGGGTTTGAATTTTTATTCTTTCACTTCAGCCTCCCAGTAAGTTAGGATTATAGTATGTGCCACTATTCCTGGCTCCATTCATTTTGTGGTGAAGACCGATTTATCATTACTCATAATTTAGCTTTCAATTCAAAAATTTTTTTTTTGTCTATCCTGAAGTCTCAAAGATTCTCTTCTGGGTTTTCTTCTTGAAGTTGCTAGATTTAGCATTTTAATGATATATATATATATATATATATATATATATATATATATATATATATATATTTTTTTTTTTTTTTTTTTTTTTTTTTTTTTTTTTTTTTT
>PVIC010057748.1:0-10575 GCA_004025085.1 Thryonomys swinderianus
AGTGCCGGGCGTGGTGGCTCACGCCTGTAATCCCAGCACTCGGGAGGCAGAGACAGGAGGATTGCTGAGTTCGCGGCGGCTTGCCTGGGCACCATAGTGAGCTCAGGGCCAGCCTGAACTACAAAGCGAGACCCTGTCTCCAAAAACCAAAAAAAATAAAAAAAAAAAAAATAAAGAGTAATCCCATGAATAGATTTTTTTCAGACTGCATTTGAAAACTAGCAATGATTTTTCTAGTTTGTCTAATAAGAACAAAGATTTGCTAGCACTTTCCAAGTTTGAAGTACTCTACATACAGTGGTTTATTTAATTCTCATAATAAACTCTGTTTTCCTTCACCTGTCAGGTACTTGTACTTGCCTGAATGAAGAGCAAATAAATTATTTAACAGGTAACTAACCCTTGATAATATGTCAGTCAGCTAATTTGTAACCCTACTATACAGAGGGAAAAAAAACCCTCTTTATTTATTTAGATGTTTCTCTCTAGAAGGTATCTATGGCAGGAATTTCAGATCAAATTATTGTGCATATAATGTGTATTCCGTCTAGTTGTTTGAAGGTCTTTAAATAATACAAAATAGCTAACCCATCCATCTCTCTATAGAACCAAAGCTGCTGAGAATATGGTATAGCCCTCCGGTAACCTTGGTAATGACACATGAATGCCCTGTCTAAATGCTCTCCATGACTCATCAGGAAGTGCTATTGGAGAAATTTTATTTAGGAAAGCAGCCAGTCTTCAGCCCAAATTCTGCACATCCTTTTCTCTGTTAATAGAGGTGGAACTCGATTTGGAAAACATTTGCCCTAAGTATTGTGTAACTGGATAAAACTGCTCTTTATAAATGTAGTATATGCCTCAGCCACCTGCAGTTACTGTGGAGTTTGACATAGAAACTCAAGCAAACCTCCTTTAAAGTCTCATCTGACCTCATTTTTAGCAAGAACAAGAGGGAAAATCTTTCAAATAAGTATTCTAACTTCTGTCACAAAGAAGTAATGGAGAAACAGTCCTACATGTATGTTTAAGGAAGGAGCAAAGTTCACAGATTCAGAAGCACTGGGTCTTGAAATCACACATCTGTGTTTTGCAGAAGCAGTACTTTTTTTAGGTGTTCACATGAGTCATTTGTGGCCACAAATAACTACACAGAGCCATAATCAAATTTTGAAAAGAAACAGAAAGCAGGAAAAAGATTCAGAGAATCAAAAGTTGAGGTCAGGGCCGGAGCGTTAGCTCAGTGGTTCCGGCGCCTGCCTCGCAAGCGCAAGGTCCTGAGTTCGATCCCCGGTGACCACATATAATGCTGGGTGTGGAGACACGCCCACCAACAATCAACACCGCATACCACAGTGCCGGACATGGTGGCTCACGCCTGTAATCCCAGCACTCGGGAGGCAGAGACAGGAGGATTGCTGAGTTCGTGGCGGCTTGCCTGGGCACCATAGTGAGCTCAGGGCCAGCCTGAACTAGAAGGCGAGACCCTGTCTCAAAAAGCAAAAAAAAAAAAAAAAAAAGTTGAGGTCATGTTACTTACAGAGGGTGGCCAAGGAAATCTTTAAAGAGATGGCATGTTTCCAAAAGAACTCTAAGGTAAAGTGAGAGTGACTCTTCCTGAGTGCGTGCTACAAAGTGACGTTTCTGTCACATCCATAAGGCCACAGTGGAAAGTCATGAGCAGGATCAAAGTGAAATGCACAGCAGGAGGAATAGTGGTCATGGTAGCAAAGACAGGAAACAGCAGGTACTGGTATGTGATGGCACCTTCCAACTTGATCATAGCCTGCCTCGCTCCCTGCATTGGATCTAGTGCAATTCATATGGCTTTCTGACCCATGACATCAGCTGTGTGAATGCTTTCCCAAAAGCTGTTCCTTGTGAACACGAGCCCTTCCTCACCAGCCCCTGCCTTGGGAACTGAGTAGCGAAGAGGGCACCACTTTTGCTCTGTGTGGGTGTAGACCAGGCAGTCATGACCTCGTGCACTTGGCTCATCTGCCTAAGGCTGTTCCAGTGAAGCCACCATCTCACCCAGCTAAGCAAATCTAGCTCGTGTTGCTGCTCCTTTCCTCTTTGGAGGTTCAGCAATTATTCATTTCCGGCTAAGCCTTTGAATGTATATTTCTCCCAGGCAGTGTTACCAGCAGGGTTCTGATGTCGTGGGATTTATATTCAGAGATCCTTTTTCTATAGTGTAACCTCTTAACTTGAGAGGCATTATATATTCTTTCTATCCAGGAGGACTGTTTTAGCATCTAAGATAAGAGATGCTTTTGATATGAAAGACATTGCTATTAAGCATTATCATCTATTCATAATCAATATATTTCCCTAAAATGGCAATTTTTTTTTTGAGATAGGGTCTCACTTTGTAGTTCAGAATGGCCCTTAGCTCACTATGTAGTCCAGGCAAGCCTCGAACTCAGCAATCCTCTGCCTCTGCCTCCAGAGTACCTTGATTACAGGTGTGAGCCACCATGGCCACCTAAAATTGCAATTTTAAAAAGCAACTGGGAGTATATTTAGTATATCAGTGAATAACTATATGAAAATAATTCCCAACATCATTTAGCAGTAAATCTCAAAGAAAGATCATACATTTGCTTGCATAGATTTTCAGGATTGTTTAAGTCTGAAGTACTCTGGTTTGTCTCAGCAATTTGCACTTTACCAAAGTGAGGTGTAGAAATTCTACACCACAGTGAGCATGCTGTATAGTAGATCTCCAAAATTCTTTCCTTCTGTCTAGCCAACACTTTTGGACCCTTTGGCCAGTAGCTCTCTATTCCCTGCCTTTCCCTCTGACTTGTGTCCTAGCATGTGCTATTCTACTCTTTGATTTCTTCTAAGTTTGTTTTTGTAAATTCCACATAAAAGTAGAATTTGGATGTAGTCTCCATCCTTCTGTGCCTGGTTTACTTCACTCACCCTAATGTCCTCCAGGTCACCCATGTTGCCCCATATGAGAATGCCTTCTTTTTAGACATGCATAGTATTGC
This sequence comes from Thryonomys swinderianus, assembly GCA_004025085.1. Taxonomy (NCBI): domain Eukaryota; kingdom Metazoa; phylum Chordata; class Mammalia; order Rodentia; family Thryonomyidae; genus Thryonomys; species Thryonomys swinderianus. Next base: position 3,003 of record PVIC010057748.1, read on the forward strand.
ACTTCATACATATACTGCATTTTATGTATCTGTTTATCTGTTGATATACACAGTTTGGTTGTGAATAGGTAATAATGTTGTGATGCAAATAGGAATGCAGACTTCTTTTCTATATACACATTCTATTCCCTCTGAGTAGACTATGGTCTGAAAACATCCTCCAAATTTCCTATGTTGCAACCTTAGTTCTCAGTGTGATAATAAGAAGTGGTGAAATCTTTAGGAGATATGAATCATAAGCATGGAGCCTCCACAAATGGACTAGCAACCTTAGCAAAGGAGTGCAAGGGAGCTATCTCCTCTTTTGCCTCTCTACTCTCTGCCATGTAGGGACACAGCATTTACACTTCTTCCACCTAACAACAAAGTTAGAAGGCCCTCACTAGGTGCTAAATTCTGGTGCCTATATCTTGGATGTCTCAACTTCCACAGCAGTGAGAAATAAATTTCTATGTTTTATAAATTACTCAAGCTCTATATTTTGTTACAGCAGCATTAATGAACTAAAATGACATGTGAGTCACCTTCTTACCACTGGGAAAAAAAATTCCCGATGCTCGCAAATTAAAGGAGGAGTGACTTATTTAGCTCATGGTTTCAAAGGGTTCAGTCCCTAGCTAATTGGCCAAATCAAATGCAAAAAATGCATGGTAAAGGGTTTGGTAAAAGAAATCTGTTCAATCAGTGGCAGCCAGTGAGCCAAGAGAGATGGAAAGAGCTGTAGACAGAAGTACAGGGTAACCTAATCCTTCAACCAGTCTCCATTTCCTAACAGCACAGGATCCTATCTCTTTGCAAAGCTTTACCTTTGAACATGTGTAAGTTTTGGGGAGATATTTTAACTCCAGACCTTAACAAATAGGATATATACCCAGTGGATTGCTAGATCTTATGACAGCTCTATTTTTAATTTTTTGAGAAACCTCCATCATTTTTTCATACTGTCTATATTAATTTACATTTGCACAGACAGTACTCAAGTCCTCTTTTCACTCTATATTTATTAATATTTGTTTTGATTTTTGATAAAGTCCATTCTAGCAAGTGTGAGGTGATATTTCATTGGTGATTTTAATTTACTTTTCCCAGGTGATGAGTTATATTGAACGTTATATTCATATACCTTACCTGTTGATCATTTGATGTATTTTATTTGGAAATATTTATTCAAGTAATTTCTCAACTTTTTAATAAGGTTATTTGTTTTCTTGCTATTGAGTTCAGTTCCTCATTTATCTGGTGGTTATTAACTTCCTATGAAATATGTGGTTTGTAAGAATTTTTTGTAGGTTGTCTCTCTATTGATGGTTTCTTTTGTTGTGTAGAAACAAAGTTCAATGCAATCTCATTTGTTTATTTTGCTCTGGTTGCCTGTGCTCTTGGGGTCATATAAAAAAGTCAGCACAGAACATCAATGATAAAAACATATTTTCTTCTAGTATTTTAATAATTTCAGATTTTATGTGTGTACCTATAATACATTGAGTTATGTTTTGTATATAGTGTGAGAAAGGATCTGCTTTCATTCTTTTGCAGATGGCTATTGAGTTTTCCCAGCACAACTAACTAAAGATAGTATCTTTTTCCCCATGGGGTTCTCCTAGGAAGATTAGTTGCCTGGAAAAGCAGGAGTTACTTCTGAGCTCCATTTTCTGCAACAGTGTCCTTGAAATCTGTTTTTATGTAACATGCTGTTTTGTTGCAATAGCTTTATAATATGTTTTGAAACCAAATATTTTTTTGAAATTGAATTCTTTACTGGTACATTACATACACAGTTCACAATCACACACAACACTGGGGAATTTATACCAGTATGTGACACAGGTCAATCACTGTGGAGATCTGTGTGGAGATTCCTCAGAAAACTAGGACTAGGGGTCCCATTTGACCCTGCTATCCCCCTGCTAGGAATATGCCCAAATGAATTTTAAAAATCACATTGGAAAGACAGATGTACACCCTTGAAACCAAGTCTTTGATGTCCTCTGCTTAGTTCTTTTTATTCCAGGTCACTGTAGCTACTTGGGATCATCTATGACTCCATATAAGTTTTAAGATTTTTTTTTTTACTTGTGTGAAAAGTCTCATTAGAATTTGGATAGGGATCATACCGAGTTTATTAATTACTTTTGATAATACTAATTCTTTCTATTATTGGAGGATAAGTTTCTATGTATTTACGTACTTGAATTTGTTTCATTAATGTTCCATAGTTTCCAATGAATGGCTATTTCACCTTTGTTGGTTAAATATATTTAAATTTATTTTATTTATTATTCACATTTGTGAGAGTCACTTTCTTTGAAGAGGGGAATTGGGGATATGACTGTAGACACAATGAGACTGATGAAAAGCTTCAGAGCTAATGGTGACTTTATTGGGCTGGAAAAAGATTCTTATAGCAGTGAAACAGTCGCGAGGGGAATAGGTCATATTTGGGAGAGGGAGAAGTGAAATCTCATTATTTGTGAAAAAAGACAGCTACAGTTAACTATTCCATCTGTAGGAGTCAGTTCCATGCTTTAAGAAACATCTTAGTCTCGAGGACACGTGGAACCAGGACAGCATGCAAACAGGTGGTTATCTAAGGAATAGGAACTAACAGACAGCAGAGCCAAAAGGAAACAAAGACCGTATCACATCGTCCTTAAGCACTGGTGATCTGAGGCTCGCTGGCACCTTCAGCCACCTACATGCAGAGTGACTTGGTTTTCGAGTCTGAGGCTCAGTATGTGGCCATATGTTCCCAGTTCCATCCACACATATTTGTGAATTTTCTCCTGATAGTAATTTCTCACCATTGTGATCATAAAGAATATTTGGTAGTTTTAATCTTCTTAAATTTGAGAGTAATTTTCTAGCCTAATACATGACCTATCTTACAGACTGCCCCATATGCACTTAAGAAGAATGTTTTCTCTGCTGCTATTGGGTGGGGTGCTCTGTATACACTTTTAGGTCTATTTCTAAAATGTTATTTGTGTCTTCTGTTGACTTTTAATTTTTTGTCTGAATAATACATTCATTGTTGAAACTGGAATAATGAAGCCTTATTATTGTCGTGTCTTTAGTTTTGCTATTATTCATTTTGCATATTTGCTTTATATATGTAAGTGTTTTGATGTTGGATGCACATATATTTGCATTATCCTGATGAATTGATCCTTTTTTCACTCTAAAGCAGATATGCCCAACCTATGGCTCACAAGTCACATGCCTCCCAGCACAACTAGTAGTGTGGGCTCACAAAATCATCAATCTTTACCATTCTTATGTGATTTTTTACCAACCCTAGGAATGCAGAATCAAGATCATGTCTTGAGTGGGAGCACATCTCCAAACCTAAGGGGTCCAGGAGAAAGTAGTTTTGGAAACTGATAGAGATATTGGCAGTGTTATCTCTGAAGCATGATGGGCATTTGAGATAATTTTAGATCTTAAAGGGCAAAGTGATTTCTATAAAGCAAAAAGATGATCCATACTCAATGTGCACCATCTGTGTTTTACAAATATTTGGACATTTTGTAACAATGATTCAATTTCTTGCTCAAGACTACTATAATTAAATATTTAACAGTTGGCTGGTTTCACTCTTTTTTTAAACCAGAGGCTGATCTTTTTTTAAAAAAATAATGAAACTTTCACAGTATCCATTTTTATAAAACACATACAAGTAGAATATTTATATCTGGGATCTAAGCAATGATGAAAGCTCTCTCTACCCCTGAGAAAGAAGGCGCCTTCTCAGTTTCTTAGGATTTCTTGCAATATAGTTTGAGAATCATGGGTATAGTCTCCAATTTCTGAAGTATCATTTAGAGACTATAGTACCTTGCCCTTTTTCATCCTCTTTTTGATTTGTAGCTAGCAACATATCAAAAAGTGACTAATCTTTTTTCCAAACTTCGGACATCAAAGTGCAGTCGACAGAAGTAACCATGTATGATTATAAGTTCCATATTATTTAAAATAAGAAATAACAGAAGGCAAGCGACCCAAATCTTCCCAATAAACATTGCCACTTTTTAGTTTTGCAGTGTATTCCAGACATATTGCAAGTGCTTTGTTCTCTCTATGTAGAAACAAATTTCATTAGTGCATCAGGTCAAATAGCACCTACTTTTTCTAAAAAAGGAAAAATTGTTTTTCCTAAAAAACATTCTAAAGCACTGACCCAAAAATAGATTCTAAGATTGCAGATTATCCCACCTAGAAATTTTACCATAGATATTCTGAATAGAAAGAAGTAATTCTTAAGCTTTATAATGTTGAGACTAAGCATTATTTTTCTTTGCATTCATTTAGAGTGTCTCAAAAGCCATAGAAAATGCTGAGGACATCATTGGAGCCATCTTTCCCCCCTAAACTTTTTATTCACTATAGAATATCCTTTCTATCCATTTTCAAATACCTTCATTTTCCAAACAACATCACAATTTATTGATATCCTAGTAGTACAAAATTTTCCCTCCACAAGGACACAAAATTAAAATTTAGTTTTAGCCTTCTTTACTATGTGCACCATTTACTATCCAGGGAAAGTGTTGTATAAATATTTGATGTTTTCTCATATTTTTATGGCATAAATCATCAAAATAATATGCATCTATATTGTTTGTGTTAAGAATGAGAAAATGATGCCTACTTTATTACGACACCTTTTTTCCTCTACAATGCTGATCAAAAAGTGGTACTGAGGGGCTGGAGATTTAGCTCAGTGGTTCCGGCGCCTGCCTCACAAGGGCAAGGTCCTGAGTTCAATCCCGGTAACCACATACAATTCTGGGCGTGGTGACTCACGCCCACCAGCAATCAATACCACATACCACAGTGCCGGGCACGGTGGCTCACGCCTGTAATCCCAGCACTCGGGAGGCAGAGACAGGAGGATTGCTGAGTTCCAGGCTTGCCTGGACTACATAGTGAGCTCAGGGCCAGCCTGAACTACAAAGCGAGACCCTGTCTCAAAAAAAAAAAAATGGTACTGAGTTCTGAATTTTCAAATATTACAGAAAACACATCTTCTCTGCTAAATCAAATATATATTGCTTGAAGATAGAGATTACAGCTGATGTATATGTGATTAGGTAGCTGAGAGTATGCAGAATGGGAGTCCTTGATGATATTTCTGTAATTGAATCAAATCAAGGTAGAAGCTTCAATTAAATCATAGTTCAGGCCCTACATTTGTCTTGTAAGAGCATTTCTATAGTTCACTACTCTGGTACTGACATCTGGTTTACTGTATGTTTCATAACTGAATAGCAAAATGGCATAGAACGGCACCATCTCTACATACTTCTGTATTTCCTTTATGGACTCTTGCCCTAAGAACTTAACTAAATTGGGGACATTTGAAGAGGAGATTTAGAATGGAACTGGGAAACAAATTGAAAATCTAAATGTCAGAGGTGAATTTATGCCTGAAAAGAGTAAACAATCTCTTTGTGGTTTTCTTGCTTCAAAATACCCCCCAAATGTAAAGACCCAATTCAAAAATGGGCATTTGAAATGCACAGAAGTTTCTCAGATGAAGAAGTAAAGGCATCTAAGAAATATATAAAGTAATGTTCAACATTTCTGGTCTTTTGAGAAATGTAGATGAAAATAACACTGAAATTCCATCTCACTTCACAAAGAATGGTTGCTACTGTGAAGTCAAACAACAACAAATGCTGACAGGACTGTGGGGGAGAAAGGAACCCTCCTCTACTGTTGTTGGAAATGTAGAATGACAAACACTGTGGAGATTCCTGAGAAAACCAGGATTGGCTGGGCATGGCGGCTCACGCCTGTAATCCCAGCACTCGCGAGGCAGAGACAAGAGGATTGCTGAGTTCGAAGCTTGCCTGGGCTACATAGTGAGCTCAGAGCCAGCCTGAACTACAAAGTGAGACCCTCTCTCAAAAAAAAAAAAAAAAAAAAAGAACAGGATTGGAGGTCCCATTTGACCCTGTTATTCCCCTGTTAGGAATATACATGAAAGAATTAAAGGATTCATGTCACAGTGACATATGTGCACCCTGGTTTATAGCACCTCAGTTTGTAACAGCTAAATCTTGGAAACAATCCAAATGTCTATCATCTGGAGACTGGATAAAGAAGATGTTTTGTTTGTTTGTTTTTATAAAATGGAATATTACTCAGCCATAAGGAATAATACATCAGAGATATTTATATTTAAATGGATGTGCCATGAGGACTTGCTTAAAATGAAATAAGACAGACATGTAAATATCATATCATTTCAATAGAAAGAAAAACTAAAGGTGCAAATGAGGTCCAGAATGTGTGATAGATATGGTAAAATAGGAAGAAAATGTTCAAAGGGAAAAGGGAAATGGGGCAATAGAGGAAAGAAAAGAAGGGAAAGAAAAATTTGATAGTAAAAACAAAAAATTTAAACAAAGTATGTATATCAGAGTTTTGGGGTCTTAGGGAAGGGCAGGAGAACAGGAAAAAAATTAGAATCAACATATTTCATGTACAGGTACAAATTTTTAATGTTGAATGTGATACTAATATATATGTAAAATGTACTAATAAATACAATTTAGAGAATACCATAGCTGCTTACCTTTTATAGGATTTTTTCATTGCAATGCATATTATTCCACTGAATACAGATTGAAATACATTCGCTTAAAAGTTGAAATGCTAAAGTATGTCACTAGCTAATATCAAATTTCTTGATTGAAAAGTGAGAATATTATTATAAGTAGGATTGAAGGGCTGGAAGTATAGATTGATGATTTTGGAGAGAAGATATAATGAAAATTTTGTTTCTCTTTCAAAGGTTTTTTTTTGAGACAGGGTCTCGCTTTGTAGTTCAGGCTGGCTCTGCACTCACTGTGTAGCTCAAGCAAGCCTCGAACTCAGCAATCCTCCTGTCTCTGCCTCCCGAGTGCTGGGATTATAGACGTGAGCCACCACGCCCGGCGCTGTGGTATGTGGTATTGATTGTTGGTGGGCGTGAGTCTCCATGCCCAGCATTGTATGTGGTTACCAGGGATCAAACTCAGGACCTTGCACTTGTGAGCCAGGCGCCAGAACCACTGAGCTAACCCTCTGGCCCTCAAAGGTTTTTTTTTTTTAATTTAAAAAATTTATTAAAATTTGTAAGAATTTGTTCACTCATTCATTCAGTTAATAAACTCATAATACTTGCAAAGACTCTTTTCTGTCTCAAATGTATTGTGAAACATTTCCCACAATGGTCACATACTTTTTCTGCATCTTTTTCCCTTGTCTTTTTCTTCTGTGCCAAAATAAAATATGTGCAGCTGTGTGGAGGTCCATGTCTGGACTCAAAAGTCAAAGTAGTGGAGCCGGAGGGTTAGCTCAGTGGTTCCAGAGCCTGCCTCGCAAGCGTAAGGACCTGAGTTCGATCCCCGGTTACCACATATAATGCTGGGCGTGGTGGCTCACGCCTGTAATCCCAGCACTCGGGAGGCAGAGACAGGAGGATTGCTGAGTTCGCGGCGGCTTGCCTGGGCACCATAGTGAGCTCAGGGCCAGCCTGAACTACAAAGCATAGACCCTGTCTCCAAAAAGCAAAAAAAAAAAAAAA
>PVIC010057749.1:0-10598 GCA_004025085.1 Thryonomys swinderianus
ATTTCAAACCCAACTGATTAAAAGAGATAAAGAAGGTCATTTGCGCATAAATGACTGAAACTTGTTCTTCATGGCAGAGTAATACTCTATTTTATTTTTTAAAAACCCCAAAACACATCTTCTTTATCCAGTCTCCAGTTGGTGGGCATCTGGGTTGTTTCCAAGTTTGGGCTGTCACAAACTGAGCTGCTGTGAATATGGGTGCACATATGTCTTTATGATATGATTCTTTTAATTCTTCCAAGTATATTCCTAGCAGGGGAGTAACAGGGTCAAATGAGACCTCTAACCCTAGTTTTCTGAGGAATCTCCACATTGATTTCCACAATGGTTACACAAGTCTACATTCCCACCAACAGTGGAGAAGGGTTCCTTTCTCCCCACAGCCTCACCAGCATTTATTGCTGGTTGATTTCACAATAGCAGCCATTCTTTGTGGAGTGAGATGAAATCTCAGTGTTGTTTTCATCTGTATCTCTCAAATGACCAATGATGTTGAACATTTCTTTATATGCTTCTTGGCTACTTTTAGTTTTTCTTCTGAGAAGTGTCAGTTCACTTCAGATGCCCATTTTTGAAATGGGTCTTTAAACTTGGGGGACTTATTTTTTTAAGTTCTTTCTGTATTCTAGATAGTAGCCCTTTGTCTGACAAACAGCTAGTAAAGATTTTTTTCCCCATGTTGTTGGTTGTCTTTTAGCGGTACCAGTGTTTTCTTTTGCTGTGCAGAAGCTTTTTAATAGGATGAGATTCCATTTGTTGATTCCTTCTGCTAGTTCTCGTGCTACAGAGGTTTTGTTCATAAAGTCTCTGCCTAAGCCAATGTCTCCAAGAGTTTTACCTAACCTGTTTTGCTGCAGTTTTAGTGTTTCTGTTTTAATGTTTAAATCTCTAATCCATTGTGATTTTACTTCAGTACACAGTGAAAGAGATAGGTCTAGTTTTATTTTTTGGCAGGTTAAAGCCCAGTTTTTCCAGCACCATTTGTTAAAGAGGCTCTTTCCTTCATTGAGGATGTTCGGTTCCTTTGTCAAGATTTTTTTCTTTGTAAATTCTTTAACATTCATTTTTCTCTCCCACATTCTGCAGTATGTGAATGCATCATTAGAATTATCCAAATCTCACGTGTCTTGCGATTTCTTCTCAGATAGATTTAAATCCCTTCATTCAAAATATAAAATCATTGAATATTTAACATATAATAGTTGTTTCATTACTAACTTTAAAAATAAGAAAATGGAATATAATTCTGAACTTGATATAGCAAAAAACAAATCCTTTACAACATTTAATTAAACCCCATTGGTGCATTTGAACTCTAATTATTGCCATATTTCTCAAGATTGCATAGCTTAATGGTGGCTGAAAGACTATTATGATTACAATTACTATCTACAGGACAAATATTAGTAGTACTTTTACTACCTTTTCCATCCTTGTAGTAGCTCCAATAGACAAGTCATTTAATCTTTTATTTTGAAAAAGAAGAGGATAGCTTCAGAAATTAACATACTCAGTGTATGAAATTTTAACCATAGATCTAGAAATCAAACTTGAGGTCTGATTCCAATGTCTATACCTTAACACTATGGCACCACAAGTTGTTTATTATTAGTGAGCTAAAAGCATTTCCCAGAAGTTCACATAAAAATTAAAAATATATTTAAATACAGGGTTAAGAGAAATAAAAGTCTCTCCATCTAAACAATACTGATGATTGATAATATAGCAAGCCATAAGGTGAATAAACCTTACACCAAAAGAACTGCAATTTACCAAGGAAAATTGAAACATGCATTAATAATGCAAGATGACATGCAGAGGAAGACTTTTAGCCTATAAAAGTGATTCATTCCCCCTCTTTCGGAAAACAGTACTCCACTGGGCAGTTAACTGCTACAAGCTCCTACTGAAGGCTCATAACTAATCGAGCCAAACATGATGAGCTTCACTGTTACTTTTCAGTCATATCTTCTAAAAGTGACTTGACAAGTCTTGCAGAAATTTCTACACAATGAGGCAAATGGCAATAAATTGGGGAAACCTCAGTATTCTTTTTTGTTTGTTTGTTTTGAGTCAGGGTGTCACTTTGTTGTTCAGGCTGGCCCTGAGCTCTCCACATACCCCAGGCAAGCATCGGACTCATCAGTCCTCCTGCCTCTGCCTCCCTAGTGCTGGGATTCCAGGCGTGAGCCATCACGCCCAGCACTGTGGTATGTGGTACTGATTCCTGGTGGGGGTGAATCACCATGCCTGGTATTGTGGTATGTGGTTACCAAGGATTGAACTAGGGACATTATGCTTGCTAAGCAGGTGTTGGAACCACTGAGCTAAATCTCCAGCCCATAGGTGTTCTGTACTAATGATCATGTGAAGTATGCCTGGTGTTAATTTTCTTTTTAATCTTTTTATGAGTTTTAATTTAAATTTAGCAAAAAACAATTTTATGTAACAAAAATGTTCTCTTAAATACTAACTGAAAATGTCTGTCAGAATGATAAAAGCATCACATATAATATATGTAAGACAAAAGCTTTAAATCTCAAGCATTATATTTGTGTTTACTACCATTACATTAACAAAAATTCTTTTATACGTATCTTTTTTTTTTGAGACAGGGTCTCGCTTTGTAGTTCAGGCTGGCCCGGAGCTCACTATGTAGCCCAGGCAAGCCTCAAACTCAGCAGTCCTCCTGTCTCTGCCTCCCAAGTGCTGGGATTACAGGCGTGAGCCACCATGTCCGGCCCTGTGGTATGTGGTATTGATTGCTGGTGGGTGGGCGTGAGTCTCCATGCCCAGCATTGTATGTGGTTACCGGGGATCGAACTCAGGACCTTGCGCATGTGAGGCAGGCACCAGAACCACCGAGCTAACCCTCCGGCCCTCTTTTATACATATCTTAAGCATGGATGTTTGTTAAATTTCAAGCCAAAGGAAAGGGTGGAGCTAGATCCAGACTTGCAAGTCACTCAACTTGCCTCACACATATTTATTAAAACAATATTTTAAAATTGACAAAGTCTGTGCTTGTGAATATTTTTATGTGAATGTATAACATGTAAATTGCATATGCACACACATCTCTACATGTGCATATATTTTAAAGGAAAGTTAGATATACTCACAGCAGAGCAATATATAGATCCATAAATATAAATATATGTGAATATTGAAATTTAGAATCTGAGTCACAAATAGTCTGTGCTATAGGGAAGAACATATGTTTTATAGGGAAACACACTTGGATGCTGGCTCTAACATTATTATAACCTTGGCTAATTACTTAATATTCTAAAGTCCATCTTCTTCTCTGTTGGTTCACAATAAGGCCTAGATTTCTGTACCATGCCTGTTGTGGAAATTTACTTGGGATGGTATTTCCTCTTTCATCATCTATGAAAAGTGCTCAGTGTGGTATTGTCACATCTATACATTGTGGCTTTGGAGTCCAATAAAGGATTCACCTGTCTTGTCTGTCACTTGTCTTGTCTGTGAATCTCAAGTACCCTTACCACTCTGTAGTACTGTAAACACTATGGAATTCTATCCTGGTCTGCTTTCTATACCAGACATAATGTCTGTGCCTTTCTAAGAACCTAGAAAGTAGATCTCTCTCATCCTATTTTCGGGATCCACCTCAAAATTTATTTCAACTTTTCATGATTGAATGATCTTTTTCTCCAATCTTCTAGGGTGTTCTGGTAGCCTTTGGTGCTACAGATTTTGCAATTTTGTGTGTTTTGTTTCACAAAAACATCGTTTAAATTATACAAGAAGATGACTGAGACTTTAACTTCCTTTAGCATCCCTCAGAACCTAGTAGTCTGGACAGAGAGAGAGATAGAAAGAGAGTTAGAGACAGAGACAGAGGGACAGAGAGGAGACAGAGCAAGAGAGAGAGAGAGAGAGATAGAGAGAGAGAGAGAGAGAGAGAGAGAGAGAGAGGGAGGGAGAGGGAGGGAGGGAGGGGAAGAGAGAGATCCTTCAAATAGCAAGTGAACAAAACCAATACTAAGAAGTTATACTTTGTCAGCTTTGCATGGAATAGATGGGATATATACTTTCAATTTTTACCAAAACAGCTACTGTCAATTTTTTAAAAAAAGATTGTCTTAGAAAGTCTTTCCCTAATCCAGTGTCTCCAAGAGTTCTACCTAATCTGTCTTGCAGAAGGTATCTACCTAATGCCCTAAAATGTAAGACTCTCATCAGTTTTATCTGCATTACTTAGCTGGGACAGGAGTAAGATCCCCTCTGGATTTTACTCTGCCTGTGAAATTAGGGCCTGAATTGTGAGTTCACTCCTTTAGACTTCCATGACAAGGTGTGTTATTGCCAGCCTGATGCCTGGGATAAAGGAAGAATTCAGTACAGATTAATTTTATTTCTGAACAAAATTTGCGAGGTGTCTTACACTCATTATTTATGCTTTTTCTTATTATGATGACAAGATTTCACATGTGAAATATGAAAGAATTTAGAGGATCACACTTTGATTTTATGTTTTGGATTCTTTTTGCAATACCTGTTTTGGGGGGATATAATACATAGAAAAATTGTACATATTTATAGGCTATCATGGGATGGTATGTGCATACATAGCACAACAGTTAAATACTTGTAAACATGCTGCTTCAAAAACTCATTTATTTATGGTAGAAATATTAAAAATCTCTTAAGTTTTTAAGATATGTACTGATTTTGTTATTCTTAGTCATCCTACTGTGTAGTCATTAATTATACTTCTTACTCTGAGTTAGTGCACATTGACTGATCTCTCCTTACTTTCCCTCTCCTTTCCTTTCTCCAACCTCTAACAACCACAGTTCTACACTGGAGCTCACTTTCCATGATATGGTGTTGTGTGACTCTGCCTATTTTAACACTGTCAGTGAAAATATCCTTGTGAAAAAAATGCAAAGACCTAAATTTATATAGATCAGTGTAACTGAATATATCTTCACTCTAAAACTTGCTAATGTGGATTATCATTTTCTTAAAGATTAGATACATACCATTATGTCAAGATACTGTAGCTCATTTACATGGCCCTTTGTCACAGTCTAGTAAATTTAGATGTAGTTTACTTTTTAACCACTCATGTTTTCATTAAGTTATTTTCTTGGTGGGATTTAGGCTGCTTGTATTTTATACTGGAGTGAAATTCTAGATATTATAGCAAATTAAATGTACTTGGATAGAAATCATATGCATAATTCATAGGGGAAGCAAATCTTTAAAGATAACCTAATTGCTCTAAGAATTATACAATGGGTAGCTATATTAATTAGAGGCAATAAATACATACTATGATTTCCAGTGTGGAAAATTAGAAGTATTCTGATAGGGAAACCAACTAAATACTTAAGTGATTTCAACAAAGCAGGATGAATTTTCTTTATCTTTTGTTGTGATTAAAGTTTGCATTGATACAGCTCTATTCTCATCAAATTTAATGACTCATTTCTTATATCTATGTATCTATGTATCTGTGTATCTATGTATCTATCTATGTATCTATCTATGTATCTATCTATGTATCTATCTATGTATCTATCTATGTATCTATCTATGTATCTATGTATCTATCTATCTATCTATCTATCTATCTATCTATCTATCTATCTATCTATCTATCTATCTATCTATCTATCTATTGTATATTCTCAGGATTTTTTTTGTTCCAAAATAATAGACTGTGCTCATAGCAAAACCTCCTGCACATGTGGCAATGTGAAAAACAATAGAGCTATTATAAAAATAAATGAATGGATGTGCTTACAAGGAAAAAAGGAAAATACCTGTAAACAAGAAAGTACAATGAATCCCTGACACAAAGGTGAAGTGGAAGGGAGATAGAATTTAGATTTTAGAATATCTCTAGATCAAGATGAGACATCCATAGCAGAGGACACCGATGGTAGATGTCACCTGGCAAAGCCTACAGCTGCTTCAGAAAGTTGAGGCCAACTCTAAACAAATGGGCAAACCCGACCCAAATCGTACAGTGTGAGCATTCTCCTGCTTGCTTTGACGACAGCACAATGATCTTAGTCTTTTATGGAAGCGTCCATTTTTAATCATTATGTTTCCTTATTTTCTCCAATTTCCTTTCCTGTGGGGAATATTTCCCCGTAATCCTGTGAAGTAAATAATTTAAACTACAGTAATTTGGTTTTTAGACTAATCCTTCCCTATGAGCTTGTGAAGTTTCTGTTTTGTTATATAATTAAAAGATCACTCACAGTTCCTTCTGGAGAGGTGCATTCAGCCAAGTCTTTGGTGCCTGTTCCACAGATGTCTCGAGTCCTGCTATATCTCATTGCAAATCATATCTGCAATATCACATCTCTCACTAAACACAAATTTGATGTTTGCACACACTTTGATTTTCCATTTCACAAAGCATTTATTGATGTATTCTGCCCTCAAACTCAAACTTTCCACTTTTCCTGACATCTTTTTTAAGCATTTCAACAAGTGTTATATTTTTGTCCTCATTAGCAGATCCAGTGCACTAATCAATCACTAATAACTAATCACTTTTTATTCACATGGTGTATTCGTTGTTTCCTGCCTTCACTTATACATTCTGTTTTGATTGTGCATTCCATTATCTCAGTGACTCTTCTGTGTCTGAAATGTTTGCCCCTTTAAGATGAACACAGAGGTCTTCTGTATTTCCAGTAAAGACCAGTGGGCACCAGTTGAAGGAAATCACAAAACCAAATTGGAAAGATGATGTTCTTGATTTGCATTTGCCAATAGGAGTGGCGCTTACACTTTCAGAAGAGATTCCTCTACTCTAGTCGGGAAGCAGTGAGGTGTCCTACTTTTCACCGTAACAACTTCAGGTCTTTCCTCTCTGCTTAGGCTCCTGAACTCTTCGCCTTTGCCATACTCAGCAGAGTTTCAGAAGTCTAATTCCCATAAAAAATAAGAGCCTCCATCTTGGAACTCTTTCAACCTTCCAGCAGTAACCAAAAATACCTCTGAGTTCCTAGCTTAGCTATCCCCCTTCTCACATGTTAGAATACAGGGAGCATTCCTTCTTGATGTGGGCTCCTGCTTGGACTTCCATTATATCCTCCTCTTTAATGAGCCCCTCTCACTTAAAATTATACTACTCAAGAAGAGCTAGGATGCATGATTTATCAAATTAATTTGCCAGGTGTGGTGGCTCAAGTCTGTGATCCCAGCACTCGGGAGACAGAGGCAGGAGGATTGCTAAACTCCATTCTTGCCTGCGCTACATAGTGAGCTCAGGGCCAGTCTGAACTATAAAAGTGAGACCCTGTCTCAAAAAAAAAATCAGCAGCTTTGATCTTTATAATGTTACACTTTAATTTTTTGTTTCTTTATTATTCAAGTTTAAGTCTTTTCAAGATCTTGAAGTATTGCAGCCCTTTGGGGTGTTCCTAGTTTCTTCTCTTCCCACCTCAGTTTCTTCCTACAATGTACTTATGTTTATGAGACTTCAGTCAGTATCTATAAAGTGAACACTTTCATATTTATATAACTAGCCAGAATGTTTTCGTTATTCCGAGCTATAAACTCATATGATTAATTGTGGACTTAACACTTGTCTAGTGTAGACTTGCATTTTTTTTTTCCAGTGCCGGGGATTAAATTTGGGCCCTTGTGGTTGCAAGGTAGGAGCAGAACCATTTGAACTAAATTCCTGGTGGATATTTCTGAACTTTTTCAAACTTTACCTAGTCAGATAGGCCCTCCGGACAGACACATGGGATTCCTTCTTGATGTAGCCGATACCTAAAACAAATGCTTACACCTCACCTACTTTAGTTACCTTTGTGCTAGAAGTCATAATTTCTTTCTACTTCTGCACTACTCATCCAGCTCCTGGATTACCACCAAAGCCCTTTCTCTAGTTTACCTTTATTTAAACATCTGTTCAGTTAATTTACAGAATGATGAATTGCTTCAACTTTTGTTGTTGAAATAACCAACTTCCTACCTCAAAACTAAGTCTTACTCCTCTAGCTTATTTCTTTGCATCCATAACAGATACTGCAACCTGAAGACCTCTGCTTGGTATTGTTTAACTCTAGAGAGGTTTTTGGCTCCATCTACAAAATGTCTCATCCTAACTTTAGAGGCTGAACAATGTGAGAAACAGTTCTTGAAATCTCTGTAGTTTTAGGATGAAGTTTGTTGTGGTCTACTACAGAAATTCAGGAGAGCTAAACTGGAGAAATAAAGTTCTAAGGCCAAGACAGTGGAATGGATGTAGTAGAAGTTGTGCAAGCGGAGAAAATACAGTTTTATATCTGCTGAAGCAGGCTTTCCATAGAGGTCCATGGCTCAGAAGGACACTGAGTTTCTTATGCTTTCCTTAGAGATGCTAATACGCTGAGCAAGAACGTGATTCTGCAGTTCGGTTCTGACTATATCTTACCTCTTGGAAGCTGAAAAGGTTTCCTCCTCCTGTATACACGGGCCCTTTAATGTGTACTTTTAATTTTTGCAACTGGATTGAGATCTCAGAATCCTGATAAAGGGTGTGGCTTCATGCGGACCTCACTCTTTGGAGAAATGGAGGAAAGTCTGAGACCTGTTCTCAGAGTATTTATTTGTGATTCCTGCTGGCGGTGTTGGGCACCAGGATTTATCTAGGGTGGTTTTATACTTCTGTGTATTTTGTGAAGTTTTATTTTTTGCTGGAAACTTACTCAGAGTTTTTTTTTTTTTCTTTCCTGGCCCTTCTGAAGTCCTGTCATTCCTCCCTGCCCAAGCCTAGGTTCCCACATGCACAACCCACAACACTTTCTGGTTTTTAAAATGGTATAATCATTTCTGAGTATTGTCCAAATAAGATTATTATAGAAATAATTTAATCTGATAAGTTAATAAGCTAATTTGGTGATATAATTAATACTGTACATTGATTGTGAAATTTTAAGTATCACTCATAGGTTATCTGAATATTTTTTACATGAATTTGAATAATCTACACAAATTATATAAATGGGCTTGTATGTCAATATAGTTTAAAATTTAAAATGTATACAAACAGAACTCTATGTAGACTACTATAATAATCCATTATATGAAATATGTATTCAAATAATACAAAATTACACAAGTCTAGCCAGTAAGCTAATATTGCATTATATCTTAAAGAATAGAATAACATTTGAACTAAAGATGATATTTTAAGAAGAGAACTAAATTAAAAATGAATATTTAATTATTAGGATATTCGGATACAAATGTATTTATGACCAAGTTTAATACTTCGAAAAGATTTGGCCTTTTTGTCAGATATCACATTTCTTACTTGGCATGCTATGAAAGATAAATAGTTTTATTTCCTTCATTTTCTTATAGGATGGAGAGTAGATTTTTATTTTTAGTTTCATGTAGCTATATCCCAAATACACATGTTGAAGTTTTAGTGGACATACGATTCCTATGTAAGCATCTTTTAGCATTCTTCTACCTGTTGTATTTTCTTTCAAGATTCTATTCACGCAGTTCACTTTCTGGGGGACTTTACTATTCTATCCACTTCCATAAAAATGACTCACCTAGTTCTCGATGTGAATTATATTTTCTTTCCTATTTCTCATCTGAGAATAACTGAATACTGTGTCGAACATTTCAACTGGAACTCTTGATTCAACCTTTACTATGGAATAATGCCAGGTACTCCTGAGTCTGAAGTTCTGTGCTAATGTTGTCAAGTTCTGCAGAGTACAGTTTGAATTTCAGCTTCTTTATAGCTACAGATAGAAGAATTTAGATGTTTCGTGGGGTCAGGAGGGTTAATGTGTTACTCTAGTTGGGAGAAATATGTCTTAAAAGAACTATACCCTTAAATAAGTTAAATATTGCATATAGTTTTTCATTTAAAAATCTACTATAGGCCGGAGATTTAGCTCAGTGGTTCTGACGCCTGCCTTGCAAGTGCAAGGTCCTGAGTTCTATTCCCTGGTAACCACATACAATGCTGAGTGTGGTGACTCACGCCCATCAGCAATCAGTACCACATACCACAGTGCTGGGCATGGTGGCTCATGCCTGTAATCCCAGCACTCGGGAGGCAGAGCCAGGAGAATTGCTGAGTTTGAGGCTTGCCTGGGCCACATGGTGAGCTCAGGGCCAGCCTGAACTACAAAGCAAGACCCTGTCTCAAAAAAAAAAATCTACTGTAAAAGTAATATGTAAGTAATGTAAAAAACTCAACTATTAAAAACTCATAGGAAATAATCTGACTTCACTCCCCTACATTACTAATTCCATAATCCAGAAATCAAATTATTAATAGTAATATGTAGACAATATGCATAGCCACAAATACTTTTAAATCACATGTAATAAATGTATACAGATATATAAATATATAAAGCATTCCTAACACAAAGAACATACTGTTCATAATAGTGTACGACCTGCAATTTTAGGACTAGAAAGTCTGAATCCAAGCCCTACTGATTCCATTCTTGTGTTGGCTTGGTACATGTACCTAACACATCTTAATTAATTTTAATCCACTTCCACTTCCTTTCTTCCCCATTCTTTTTACCTCTTGGAAACCAAGAGACTGTGTACGGTTTTAAAAGCCCCAAGGGGGC
>PVIC010057750.1:0-10568 GCA_004025085.1 Thryonomys swinderianus
TACTTATTCTTTTACAATATTGAGTTCCTATTCTAGTTCTGACATAAAGCAAACTTTAAAATATTAAAAATATAAATAGATAATTATCAATATATGTTTATTTTACTGCTATGTCTATACCAACATAAAAATAAATTTGATCATCAAAAATATTTTTATAAATAATTCATGCCCAGAACAAAATTTCACATTGTAGATTGCCCAGGGTTTCTCTGTGACCTGTCAGTTTTATGATACTTAATGTAGTTTTTCTTTTGCAATAAGGATGTATAGAGACAAAATGGAATTATGTATTTGATCCAAGTGCTATGCTTCAGCATTATTTAAAACTGAAGGAATATATTCATTGTTAGAAGAATTTTAGAACACAGAAAGTTGATCTAGACAATCCTGAAAATCAGGGAAAAATATTTCAAAGAAAGTATCCTTATAGTTTCTTTAAATAAATATATTTTCTTAATCCTAAAGAAAGTTTTCTTTGTCAATTTTATTTTGACTTCTTGAAACAGTGTTCTGTTTTTGAAGCATATGGACCAGAACTAAAAAAGATATTGACTTAATTTCCTAACTATGTGCTGTCAGAAGCAATTGAAGAATTTAGGCCAGAAAACAAAAACTTAAAGGAGTAGAGCAGGGAGATTGTCATAAGATATGTAAGTTTCTGTACATACCTGAAGGATCACGGTATAGAAGAAATCTGAAAGGCCCAAACTGGATTTGGGAGATGAAAAGTTCCTCCTGAGAGGAGCAATACAGTAACTGAGATGAATGATAGACCAGACATGACAAAACAATGATTAGGTGAGTTAAAGATATGGCGATGCAAACTCTTCATAACAGAAAAATAAAACTCCAAACTGACAGAGAATAAAAAGCTTCAGTGAGCTATGGGACAAGATCAAGTAGCAGAAAAATACTTGAAAAAGTAATGTCCAAACTTACTTCAAATTTGGTGACACTTATATAGACTGAAACCTAAGATGTGAAACAAGGTCCTATGAAATATGAAGAAAATTATATCAAAAACATGAAGAAAATTTTATCAGTATATCATTATAAAGTTTCCAAAAATGATAAAATATTTTGAAATTTTTAAAAAGTTAACCAGAAGGAAGAGACATGCATTATATAGAGAATAACAGTGAGAAGAATACAGCATATATCTCAATTTAAACAATGTAAAAAAACCAACATAGCCCAATGTTTTTAAAGAGCTAAAAATACTGACTTCTATACTTAATGAAAATATGCCTTAAGAAAGGAGATGAAATAAAATACTTCTTGGAGTACAAAAGTGAAAATCATCAGCATCTATCTGATTACTGAAGTAGTCACATATATATTTCAGGATGAATAAAAAAGATACCAGGTAGAAATATACATTAATATAAATGAATAAAGGCCAAGGAAAATAGAAGTTGGGGCCTGTGGTTGGATGTTGCATGAACCATAAATGTCCACATGCTAAGGCTTGTACCCAGGATGAGAGTACCTGGAGTTGTTGAAGACCTCTATGTATTGGTGCCTAGTGAGAGATTATGGGGTCACTGGGGGGCATGCTCTTGAAGGTCACTATAAGATCCAGACATTGATTTCCTTCTTGTTGCTCTTACACCATTTGCTCTTACACATGTTCCACCATCTTCTCTTCTCACCAGATGACAAAGCAAAGGAGACAGCCTATCCTTGATTTTGTGTCTAAAAACTAAGCTAAATGAAGCTCTTTTTACATCATATGTGGTTTATATCTTATAGTGGTAGAAAATTGGGTAATAGGGTAAAAAATGTAAGATGTCTGCTTAAATATTTTAAAAAGTATTGCATGTTTCAATAAAAAATAACATTAAATATATAGAAATATAATGTATTTCAATAACATAAGGTCCATGAAAGTAAAAATTTTAATGTATTATTCCCTCAAAGTGCAGTGGTATGTTAAAGAAATATAGTATAAATCCTTAAGCGACCACTCAGTTGAAAAAAGTACTAAGAAATCTACAAAATAAGCAAAATTGAATGAAAAAAGTCAACCTTAAAAAGGCAGAAAAACAGTTTTAAAAGGGCAGTATAAAAGTAGATGAGTCACAGAAAAATAGCAAGGCCAATAGACTAAATTTTGTTTTGTTTTGTTGTTAAGAGTTGGACAGGTTTATTGAGAGACAGTTCCTAAGAGACAAGATGGGTGCCTGAAGTGGGTTGCTCAGTAGAACAAATTTTAATCGTATTAACAATCACATTGAACATAACTGATTTAAAACACCTCTGAAAACTATTGAGATTTTAGGCTTTTACATAAAAGGAAGACCCAAGTATATGCTTTATATAAGGAACAGAATTTAAAGACAAATACGTTAAATGTAAAGGATGGAAAAAAGATTTACCTTGGTGACACGGAGGAAAAGAAAACTGGAATGACTATATTAATATCAGAAAGATAGATTTCAGAGCCAATATTGTCTTCAGGATCAAGAACTTCATTTCATATTGATACTAGGATCAAAAACCATTGAGAAAATCACTGTATGTCTAGTTTAAAAAATTAGAACACACGAGCTGGGTGTGGTAGCTCACGCCTGTAATCCCAGCACTCGGGAGGCAGAGACAGGAGGATTGCTGAGTTCCAGGCTGGCCTGGGTTACATAGTGAGTTCAGGGCCAGCCTGAACTACAAAGCGAGACCTTGTCTCAAAAAAAAAAAAAAAAAAAAAAGAACACATGAATAAATGGAGCTATACGGGGAACAAATAAATATGTATTGTCAGAAATGTTCATTTTTATCAAATGAAATTTCAACATGTAAAGCCATGAAGACTTAGAGAATTGAAACAGGACTGTTGGCCAGTTGAACCTAATTGACATTCAGCAGACATTGCCCCCAACAGTAGCTGCATGCATGCCTTTTACAAATACATTGTAGTTTATCAACCAAGCTAAACCACGTTGTTTTAAGTAGAACATATCTCAATAAAAGCAAAACCATTCAAGGCATAAATAAACCATATAAGAAGATAATTTATAAGTTGATATATCAATAATATATTCTCTGACAGAAATCAAAGTAAGCCAGAAATTAATAATAGGAACAAATATGGAAATCTCAAACATTTGAAAAACTAAATATTATGTTTCTAAACAGTCCCTGTAACAATAAACAAAACTAAAGAGAATTGATAAAGTATTTTAAATTCAATGAAAATGAAATTACAATGTTTAAAATTTACAGAATGCCACTGTTTATATTTAGAAGGAGATTAAGCATTTACCACATAAATACTTTGCTTCAACTGGTTCAGTTTTACCCTAAAAAAAAAAAAAAAAAACTAGAAATAAGGACAAATTAAATCCAGTGTAAAAAATGAGATGATAATATCAGAAAAAAATCACTGAAATGGAAAATCAGTAGAAAAAATAAATGAAAAAATTTTTTTGGAAAATTTAATAAATATGTTTTTAGCAAGTCTAGGAAGAGAAAAATGTGTAACATGTAAACTAACTAGAGCAGGAGAGAGGTACCATTGATAATAGTTCTACATATAGGGCCGGAGATTCAGCTCAGTGGTTCTGGCGCCTGCCTCTCAAGCACAGGGTCCTGAGTTCGATCCCCGGCAACCACTTACAATGCTGGGCATGGTGACTCATGCCCACCAGCAATCAATACCACACACCACAGTGCAGGGCATGATAGCTCACACTTGTAATCCCAGCACTCAGGAGGCAGAGACAGGAGGATTGCTGAGTTGAAGGCTTGCCTGGGCTCCATAATGAGCTCAGGGCCAGCCTGAACTACAAAGCAAGACCCTGTCTAAAAACAAACAAACAAACAAAAACATAGTAAGAGGATCATAAGGATATATTTTTTTTTGAGACAGGGTCTCGCTTTGTAGTTCAAGCTGGCTCTGAGCTCACTAAGTAGCCCAGGCAAGCCTTGAACTCAGCAATACTCCTGTCTCTGCCTCCCGAGTGCTGGGATTATAGGCGTGAGCCACCAGGCCCGGCTCATAAGGATATTTTTAAGAAATTTATGCAATAAGTTAAGCGGTTTTGGAGAGTGAGACAGCTACCTTCAAGGACACAAACTACCAATGGTTGGTCAAGAAGAAAGAGAAAGCTAAGTGGGTATTAAAAAATTACATGTAGTTAGAAGTTTTTCCATGAGGAAAATTCCAGGTCAGAGACTTCCTCTTTGAAATTTATACAACATTGAGAATAACAACAATTCTGTACAAATTGCCCAAAAAATCAAACTAGAGGTAGTCATACTCATTCTGTACATGACACTAGACTTTCAGATGAAAATATCTTAAACAATACAAAATAAAATAGAACATAATTCTTCATGTGTATAGATGAGAAATACTAAGTTTACCAAATTTAATCTGATGATACATAAAAGTGAGAATATATCATAATAAAGTAAAATGTAACCTGGGCATGCAAAAGTAGCTTTATATTCAGTAACCAATTAGATTACACATTGAATTAATGAACTATTAAAGTAAAGCCACAAAGTATATGGTAAAAGCTATGAAAATTGTGTCCATTATGAAATGCTCCACTAAGCATAAATGTGAAGAAATTTTGGTGGGCTCTGCAGAGAATGTGCTAGAATAAAAGTATGTCGATGTAAGTTGTAGGGCACAAAAGAAGTCAGTAATTGATCCATTTAAAGTACTACAATTTATAATGTTAAAATATGATTTAACTAGAAATATACCTTACAAAAATTGAGAATGACCTGTAGATCAGAAACTACAAAAGAGAAAATCGGAAAACACCATGGAAATTCTGTGGATTTAGAAAGAAAATAAATCTTTGTATAGACAGGACTACAATATACAATTTGAGATTTATTTAAAAGTATACTCATCAAGACAGTGTGCTATTGATTCCTAGATGGACAAATAGATGAGATTAATCCAGTGAATTTGGTGACACATCTGTAAGGTCTGCACTCTGGGAGGCTGAGTGAGGATCACAAGTGTAAAATCGATCCACAAAGCAACAATTTAGCAAGATGCAATGAAAATGGGAAAAAATAGAAAGGTTTGGGGTGTAAAACAGTGATAGAGTGCCTCTAGATTCAACCTTTAGTCCTTAGTAGTGCAAAACAAGTGAACAAAAAAAATCACAAGAAAACACAAATTCAAAACTTACATCAACATGTATCCAGAGAAATGATTTTTTTTTTTTTTTTGCTTTTTGGAGACAGGGTCTTGCTTTGTAGTTCAGGCTGGCCCTGAGCTCACTATGGTGCCCAGGCAAGCCGCCGCGAACTCAGCAATCCTCCCGTCTCTGCCTCCCGAGTGTTGGGATTACAGGCGTGAGCCACCACGCCCAGCATTATATGTGGTAACCAGGGATCGAACTCAGGTCCTTACGCTTGCGAGGCAGGCGCCGGAACCACTGAGCTAACCCTCCGGCCCAGAGAAATGATTTTTGATAAACAAATGCAGCTGTTTACAGAATGAATAATATTTTCTATGAATGGATTCTCAGACATTTATACATCTGTATACAAAATAAACCTACAAAACCCACTAAAGAAAACCCTCCAATCCTTAATTTACCCAACAAAAATTACTCAAAATGGAATATATTTAAGCTATGACAGTTAAGATATCTTTTCTATAGGAAAACATAAAAAGATATCTTGTGTACTTGATCTAATACAAAAAGTACAGTCTGTGAAAAGTATTTCTTTTGGAAAGTAAAATCGATATTTTTTTTAATAAAAGACATTATCTTAAGAATGAAAAGAACAACCATAAAATGGAAGAAAATATTCACAAAGTATTTGTTAAGAAACTTACATCTAGAATACATCGGAATATCTCACTAAATAAAGAAGCCAATTTAAAATATGAAAAGGTGATTTAATAAGAACCATTTGTGTAAGAATCATCATTATCTCAAAATAAATGCAGTCATTTATGTAACAGCCATCCTTATAGCAAGATGTCCAATAAGTTATAAAAGTAATTTCAGCATTATTATTCATTAAAATATCCAAGTTAGAACTATAGTGTGGTGCACAATATTCAAATACTTAAAATTAGAAAAACTGATAAAACACCAAGATATTGTGAAGATATGGATGACCCAAAACTCAATGTGCTGGTAAGAAAGTAAAATGGCAGGCACATTTTGGAAAGTATCAGTTTCATAGTAAGTTAAATGGACCTTACCATATATCCTTACATAGATATGTAAACAATTTCATAGAAGTTTTATAAAAAATATCCCCAAACAGGTTTGATGATCACAAAAAATGAATGAATGAATGAATGCATTTACATGGAATGCTACTAAAAGAATAAACTTGCTACAAACTGCATGGATAACTCCCTAGATAAATATGCAGAATGAAAGAATAAAAATAATGCACACTGTACCATTTTATCATATAAAATAGTAATGTGATAAAAAATGCATCAGTGAAGGCCAGGGATTTAGCTCAAGTGGTACCACACCTACCTTGGAAGCACAAGGGTCTGAGTTCAATCTCCAGTACCCCCCAAAAATAAAGAAATAAGTTTAGAAAAAAATGCATCAGTGATTTCCCCAAAAATGGAGCAATAAAGGTGATTGGAGAAAGTGGGAGGAAATGATAAAGGAACATGAGCTAAATTTTAGAGATATTAGGTATGTCAGTTATCTTGTAAAGGTTATGGTGAACACATAACACAACTTTCCAACTGAATACTTTAAGTCCACTTATGCTGAATAAAACTGTCAAAAATGACATGAAATAACACACTAAGTCATCCGTGGGTGCCCACAAGCTATGTCCTCAAAATAGAAGAGGGTCAAGAATATAATAATCAGGTTGGAGATTTAGCTCAGTGGTCCTGCCATCTAACTGGCGTGCACAAGGTCCCAAATTTGATCATCAGTACAAAGAAAAGAGAATACAATAATCCAAATAAATTCATGTACTGTACCATTTATAGAAATGTTTCATTTAAATGGAATATCAGTATACATACTTTTTGAGTACATAAATGTTTATCAAGTGCTGGAAATCAGTTATTATAACACAAAGGGTTGATACATATTAAATGATAATGGCTACTGTAGGAAGGGATAGAGAGGTGGAAAAAAACTTCCATTTCTGAAAGCCTTTCTTTAAAATATATTAAATTTGAAACAATTTTAATACTTCTTAAATCATGAAAAAAGGAATATAGGTAAGCTCCTACATATGAACTTCTATACCTTTTTGTTTGTTTGATGCATTTCACTTTATGTTCCCCTGCCAAGAAATCATTCCACACACGCCAAGAACATCTTGTGCTTTTAGTTTTGGTATAATTAAGAAGAGATACGATCTCTTTCTCCAGGGATCTCTTATAAGGAAGGCAGGAAATAAATATCATACAGATAATACTTCTATTAAATAAATAAAATGTGCTTTTTAAAATGAATTACAGGTTGTGGGAACCAGGGGAAGGGAATGTAACTAGAACCTTTCATTAGGTTCTAGTCTCCTGTGAGTCAGCGGCACACGGCGAAATAATAATTAATAAGGAGGCAGAAACAAGGTTCACAGAGGCTAAGTTTGGGCCTGATCCTTGCTACTCTGGGTAGCAAAAGACCCCAGGCCCCAGCTCACCACACCTTTTATTCAGCACCTCTTGAGTAACAGAATGTAACAGCCCTGTGGGCAGGGCAGACACCTCCAATAGTTCTAGAGACATTATGCAGATGAAGATCCCCCTGGGCAGGGCAGACACCAGCAATGGAGTAGTTCAGCCTCGAAGCATCACAGCAGGTGGGACGACCAGAGTCTTTGTTGTTAGCAAAGATGAAGGCATGTTGAGTCCAGAGTCCATCTGCACCAGGAAGGCCTGATCAATTTTGACCTTCCAATTTCTCCCAAAACATGTTCCCAACAACAATTCCTGAATTCCAGGAGGTCAGGACATGCTTGACTGGAGAGAAGGTCTAAAATGAGTCACTGTGGAGGTGGTTAGATGACTGGTACAGCAGGTGGCATGGGCAGCATAGGTTCTGAATCCAGTGTGTTTGAAAAAGTTATTGCAATGTGTGTTTCATTTGTCCTAGGTCCTCCATAGATAGACTCCTTTTCAGCCACAGGATTTACTGCAGTACATGGAACCTAAGTCTTGATATTAAAAATGCAGTTTCCATTTGTTGTACTGAATAATACTTTATGACACCGAGTCAGTGTTATAAGTAACTATTAATGCTTTGACTTGGTTAGTACAGATTTAAGCAGTAAGAGTTGAATAAGTGGATTGAAGATTAGTGCAGTATGCCGACAGAAGAGGGCTGCTGTTTTAAATATCGCTTATTGTTATCTCATCCAAAAGGTCTCTCATGGTACCAAATTTGAATGAAATTACTAGAATCCTGTAGAATCTGATAAATTTTCACCTGCTGAATATTATTCCAGAGTGCTTTTGGATGAACACATTTTGCGTTACACTTATATTGTAAGTTTAGCAACCCTTGCTTGTTTCAAAAAAAAAAAAAAAACGGGCTGGAAGACAGTACTAGTACAATAGTGCATCCTAACTGCAATATCTGTATGTCAGGCAATGGCCACAATTCTTTTTTCTTTTGAATAATCCATGTCAGATTAATATGTACAAGGTAACATATATTTTCTATGAATTTTATTGTCAACTAAGGGGAAACATTGAATTTTAATAAATATAGCCCTCAAACACTTTTTTTTTTTTCAGACAGTCTTGCTTTGTAGTTGAGGCTGGCCCTGAGCTCACTATGTAGTCTAGGCAAGCCTCAAACTCAGCAATCCTCCTGCCTCTGCCTCCCTAGTGCTGAGATTATAGACATGAGCCACCATGGCTGGCTTAACTTCAATACTTTTTGAGAGGTGTTTCTAAATCAGAAGCCGAGGTTTTTTTTTTTCTCATTGATAGCTATGAATTTTAATTGTTACATAAAATATTTTAATAAAAAACAATGTTATTAACATATGCTCTAGTTAATTAATTGGTCGATTACGTGTGGTACTGGGGATTAAACCTAAGGCCTTCTCACTGAGCTACATCTCTGACCCTTTTCTTTCTTTAAATGTCCATTTGGCATGAGTGAATATCTTATGTTGAATGTTTACTTGTTTGGAGGAAACATTCAGATTATCATTGTTAGTCAGCTTTCCTCTTGCTGGGACAAAGCTCTAAGTTAAAGGTGGAAAATTTATTGGGGTTCATGGTTTCAGAGGTTATAATTAATGATGGGCTGGCTTCAAGGTTAAAATGGCATAGTAGATGAAAAGCTGCTTACCTCATGGCAGCCAGGAAGTAGAAAGAATAGAGAGACAGAGAGGTAGCTAACAAAGACATGATCCAGTGACCATTCTCCTCCTGTGAGACCCCACCTCTAATCACCACATTCAGCTGTGAACTCATCAATGCATTCATCTATAGATAACCCTATGATCCATTCACTTTCCAACAGCTTTACCTCTGAACACAGGATTCCTTTGGGGAAGATTGTAGGTTTAAATCATATTATCCTAGAATGAGCTGTACTTAAGTTAGTGTATATGAGAGCATAGAAGGGGAACCATTTGTTTGTCATAATGTTTTAAAAATAATTTATACCTAATATTAATAGTAAAATGAACCATAAGAATTAATTCAAGTTGAGATTTAGTAAGAAAACCTCATGATTTACCTGTTCAAACTGTTACTATTGAAAATGTGCTTTTGATTGTTATACTTTTGGTGGAGTCTATAAAGCAGTCATATATAGGGTTTTGAAAATGAAAATTTAAATTTATGGGTCAGAGAAGTTATGTGCTAATTAAGAATTTGTGAGAAAGATACATTTCTATTTATAAGATTTCATTCTGTATTGCTTTTGTAAATTTTTTACACAGTAATAGAGTTTAAAATATCTACATATAAGATGAATTCTTGTGTAAAATTACATTTTATTGGACTCAGTGGCATTGGTTTGTAATTAAAAGGTGAATTTCAATGCATTTGGTATGATTTTGTATATTTAAATTATCATGATAGAAAATTCATTCTGCTTGAGAACTGACTTCATAGACTTCTTTATAAATGCTTTCTCTAAGCAGTTTTGGTAGCGCCTGACTTGATCACCCAGTTTTACAAAGAAGAAAACATTTATCTTTAGCGTATCAACATGGTACAATATTGAGAACAAAAAGTGCTTGTTTATGTGTGTGGTTCTGGATCTCTCTTTATAACATTTAAAAAATGTGGTAAATCTTCAAACTCAAGGTGTTTAATCCTCATCAGTTTTTAGGGATTGGTGATCACCAAGATATTTTCAGCTAGTGTGTTTATAAATTTTTAGGCTGTGAATATGGTTTTTACTTGAAGTATTATTTATTTTTAATTATAAACTTGTTTTTTAATAAATTGAATTCTTTATTGGTACAATTTATATACATCTCAAAATCATGTATAACATTGGGGAATTTGTACCAGTATATGACACAAGTTAATTCTCATTTTTACCCATATCCCTACCCACCCACACCTCCTCACCCCCTTTATACATGCTCTTTTATTTTCTTTCTGTATCATATTTATTCCTTCCCCTCAT
>PVIC010057751.1:0-10567 GCA_004025085.1 Thryonomys swinderianus
GGGGGGGGGGGGGAGGGGAGAGGAAGCCGGCGAGGACAATCAGACCTAAAAGGCTGGGGCAGACCTCAGGACGTGGCGGGGGTCGCGAGTAGCGGCCAGTAAGCGCGGGGGACCGCGTGCGGGCGCCGCTCGGGCTCCGCGCTCCGGAGGCGCCTCTCGGTGCTCTCCGGCCGCGGGCTTCCCTGCCGCGCAGGCCGGCCTGGGACTCGGGGTTCGACTGCCCGCTGCCGCACGGCGCTTCCATGGCCCAGCGCCCCGTCCGGGACCGGGTCCCGGCTCGGCGTCCTCACGAGCTTCCCAGTGACACCCGTGCGCTCCCGGGCCGTGCGCTCCTCCCTCGGCCCTCCCGGCCGGGCCTCCGGGAGGGGGAGCCGAGACGCTGCCCCGGGCGCGCACAGACACGAGGTGGCCCAGCCTGGGCGCCGCTGGCACGGGCTCCCAGCTCCCGGCATAAACCAGTCCGACAGGCTGGGCCACTCGCCCGACGCCCCCCCAGATGACGGGGCCGGCTCTCCCAGCGCACTGCCGCGGCCGACCCGCCCGCCGGTTGTCGGAACAAGCGGCACCTGGCTTCCTGCGTGTCCCTGCAGAGCTCCGGCAGGACCCGGCAGCCCCAGCCGGCCGGGCAGCCGAAACCCCCGTTCCAGCGGCCGCGAGCCGCAGCCAAAGTTGTCACAACAGCTTTGAGTTCACGTGCTCTCCTGCCCCTCGTTTCTCGTGTTTTCGCCTCCCTCACACGCGCGCACCCCCGCACACTCAGCGGAGCCCCCCTGGGGTGGCAGTTCCTTCCCGCCCGCGCCCCCCCCCCCGGCGCGTAGAGCTGCGCCGAGCTTCGGAACTGGCCGCCAACCGCGCCCGAACCTAGAACTGGGCTCTCAGCCTCCTCGAGAGTGAAATTGTCCAGCCTCAAACCAGAGCCTAAACCTGCACAAAGAGGACGGTCCTAGGGAGAGGCCGTGGTCTCAGGCCGTCCCACCCTCCCCACGAACAGCCCCCTCAGCCGGAAACAAAGCGACCTGTCCCGGGCGGCCCCGCGCCCTCCCCAGCGCGACCGAAGCCTCCGGAGGCGCGCCAGTGCCCGCGAGATGTCACCCGGAGCCCTGTCCACCGGAGCGGGGGAGAGCAGAAGGGGGAGCCCCAAAGCGGAAAGGTGTACCCTAGCGTTGAGAAGGAAAGGGGAGGAGGGGGAGGGTGACGCGTGTTTCATAGAAAACCAGTTTGTGATTTCAAGTGAAGGCAAGACTGCCGCCGTGTGCGGACGTCTCTGCCCGGCCTTCTCGGCTGCTCCAAATGCCAGCAGAGAAAGGAAAATAAGAAAAAGGGAAAGCCGGGGCTGCTGTGTATTTATCTGGGTAATCTTCAGCCTCCTGCTTTCACCCTCGTCCCGGGCCGCGTCTGTCCCCGTCAGCGGGGGTCAGTGAGGAGGCTGCGGCGGTTCCCTGCGCCTCCCTCGGGCCGACAGTTCGTGGCTCGAGCCTTCCCGGCTGTCCCAAGAAGTGGAGTTCTAGGGGCCCCGAGTTTAAACATGGGCCTCCGCGGAGCTTGCGGCCCCCGAGGCAGACGGCAGATGCGCCGGGATACCCGGGGTCGCGCAGCTGAGCGTCGCCGGGTTCGAGGGCGGGTGCTCGGGACGGAGCCGGTAACGCCACCAGCGTGGGGTGTGTCCAGCCGCAGCCCGGCGGGAGAAGCTGCTCAGAACGTCTGGGAACACGGCCGGGAATGAGCCGGGCAGCCGGGAAGGGGGTTCCCGAGCTGAGCCTCCGGCGGGGTGGTGCGACCGGGCTCCGAGAGGGCACGGGCCCTCTCGAAAGAACTGCAAGGCGAGCGAGACAGAAAGAGTGAGTGAAAGAGACAGAGAGAGAGAGAGAGACAGAGAGAGGGAGAGAGAGAGAGAGAGAGAGAGAGAGAGAGAGAGAGAGAGAGAGGGCGCGAGCTGGGACCTCCGATTCTCGCTGGGAGACGCGCGGAGTGCACAGGCGCGCGCCCGATCGCCCGCGATTGTTAACACACCCTCTCTCTTCTGTGCGCCCCACTCTGAGACACAGCGAAAAGTGGTCAGAAAAGGGGTAAAGTGGGACACGGGCTTGGAAGGGGGAAACGAGAAAGGGAGCGTGTAGATCCTCCCTCTCCAGCTTCTCCCCCGAGTTCTTGGGGCGAATCTCAGGGGAGGGCGCGGCGCTGGCGAAAGTTGGTCCCACCCGCCCGGCTCTCGCAGCTGGCTGCGCTGAGGGGAGCAGAGGGAGGGTCGAGCTCCGAGGTTGCGGCCGCAGGGATGACCGAGCCGGCGCCGCGCTTACCTCACAGTCCTCGTACTTGATATTATCCGTCAGTTTCCAAAGCATTTTCATGGATCGTTATGAAGGACGTGCCCCTCTCCGCCTCGCACCCAAGTGGAGCGACTCTCGGGGTAAGCGCAAAGTGCCGGCTGCCAGCGGTGAGCACAGGAGGAGGAGGAGGGCGAGGAGGAGGAGGGCGAGGAGGAGGAGGGCGAGGAGGAGGAGGAGGGCGAGGAGGAGGAGGAGGAGGGCTAGGAGGAGGAGAGAAGGGAAAGAGCTCCCGTGTGCGCTCGGAGATCTCCCTCTAATGGTAGAAACTTTTCCCTTTTCCAGCTCTTTACCAACAGCCTAATCGCCTCATTAGCATATCAACAATAGTCCTATTGCTCGTCGGTACCCCAGTCCGCCGCCGGCCGCTCGGCCCAGGTATAAAGCCCTCTCCGAGCCGCGAGTGTACTCCGTGGGCGCGCGCCAGCCCGCTGACCCAAGAAACCTCGCAGCGCTCCGGCTCGACCTCTGGCTCCAGTGTCCCCCACCCCAACCCAGTTTCGTCCCCTCCCTCCCTCCCTCCCTCTCTTTTGACTTCCTCCCGGCCCGAGACGCGTTCTGCAGGGCTCCGTGCTCCGCAGGGTGCGAGAGCAGCCAAGCCCGGGGACCCCTCACCCACGCCCCCGCTGCTGCCACTATCCGAGCTGTTCTTTCGGCCCCGTCCAATTTTATTAGAAATCATTATCCCTTTCGCAATTAAACCTAACTACCAAATCTAGACCAGCTATGTCACTCCAGCACTTTTTCCCAACTAGAGATCGCCTCCGCCGGCGTCCGCTACCCCCTCGGGCCGCAGCGCCCTGGGAGTTTTATGGGCCTTGCGCTTTCTCCCAGGTTGGAGATTTTGCCAAATGGCCCCGGTCGCTCGGCCGGGGTTTGCGATCTCTTAATTGAGGCGTCTAAAACATAAGTGTACCCCGAAGAGGTTACTCGACAGCTCCAGGGGTTAAAGGATTTTCCTCCCGTTTCTAGGGAGCTGGGGCCAACTGACAATTCAACGTGGTGTTTAGGCTGAGATTTCCTAGGTGCGGCGGAGACGAGAATCAGAGACCCCGGGAAGGCACGCTGCGGCTTCTTGGGAGTTCAGCTGGACTACGAGTCCAGATACCGAGTCACACACATCCAAATAAGTCACTGGGAACCAACTCTTCCCCATAATAATCTGCTCCAGTTTTCCCATGATTCCCCTTTTTAATTAAAGAAGGGAGAGTTCCTTTATGATTTGATGATACTGACGCTAGCGCGCAGTGGCTGCAGTGCCCGGCTGAGGACGCATCCGGAGGCCCCGAGCCCTCTCCGTGCTCAAGGTTACCTAGTACAGGCTCTCGGCCTCGGCACAGGGACCCCTGCCTCCACCGGGACTTCTTCCCTCTTCTGTTTCAGTGACTTTTTTTTTTTTTTTTAAGAAGAAAGACCTAATGTGATACTTCCAAATACAGAGTAATTTTTCTCACTGGGCTTCTCTGTTCCTCCTGCAAAAAGTTCCATCCGTCTTTCCCCTACTGAATGCGGCAGACTTGATAACAGTAGATCTGGCCCCAGAGGCCCTGGCTCACCTCCGCCTTTCTGGAACATGTCCAGCTACCCAGGTTTCCAGGGCGCGGCGGTGCTGGAGGGGTCTCACTGCCAATCCAAGCCTCTCTTAACAGGTGGAAAGAAGGGGAGGACAGGGGGGCCTCTGCCCAATGTAAAGCTGGGCTGGGTTCTCCCTCTAGAAGAACTCAGTGGTGCCACAGGCACCCAAAAAGCTAAGGGGAAGGCTGGAGCTGGCAAGGGAACTCAGCGCCAGAGGGATGCCCTTCCAGGCTCTGGGCTCTCTCAAGGGCTGACTTTCCATGTGCCATGCTGGGGCCTTGGCGCCTGGCTCTGCCCACAACGATCGTCTCCCAGGACTGGAGCCTGTGGACTGCCTGAGGCCTGCAGCAGAGTATAATGGCTGCAAGGCAGGAGCGGCCTGCCCTCCAGGAGCTGGGGCACTGACGCCTTCCTGGGCAACCACTGCCCAGGGCACTGTGGCCTGTGCCGCCTCCCAGGCCCACAGTCTGGGTCTGCACACCCCACTGCGTGCAGGTTACCACAGTGTGCTGAGGGAAGCACTCGGTTTCGCTTTCTTTTCCTCTGATTGGCGGGCTGGGGAGGGCATCTAAGGGACCTTCGCCCTCTCAAACCCCATTTCCACAACCCCTGCCCCATCCCACTGTCCACACCAGAGCTGCTAACCACAGTTCATATTCTGCTCAGGGTGCCACTGAGGTGCAGACTGGGCCCTGCCAGGTCTGGGCTGCCACTACAATGTGGATGCCAATGAGAGGTCCCACAGAGCAGCCCAGTAGCCCCTGGGCCCCGCAGAGCCAAGCCCAGGAGAGCCTCATTGCCACTAATCACTCCAGTGCATGTTAAGGGCCTAGCTGACCTGCAGCCAGGGCCAGGCCTGCAGCAGGGCTCCGGGATTCTGGCCGGTCCTGGGGTGTGGAGGCGGACAGAGGAAGAGCCAGTATCTGTATGAGACGGAGACACACAGAAACAAAGAGACCTTGGGTGGGTGAGACCTCTGTTTTCTGGTTATCCCTGAATACTGGGACCCCAGAGCCCCACAGGCCAAGCCTACTGGATGGAGCCCACTGGGGCCTCAAGCCTGCTCACCCCAAGCAGGATCCAGGCCTTCTGCCACTTGTCAAGATGTGGGCTTTCTCTGTCCCCCTTTCGAAAGCAATTTCAGGGCTTCCAAACCATAGCCCGACTGCCAGTTCAACCTGTGCTGTGGCTGAAAAATTGCCTCTGATTTCTTGGCAAGATTTGCCTGAATTTTAGGAGAAAACTCCAGATTGCTGATAAAGAACCCCCTAATCTTCAGGCCCCAGAAAATAGAGTTAGAAAGAGCCTGAGGCCCACAAGGGTGAGAGGAAATGGGTTGATTCCTAGAATTTGCTCTGATGTGGAATTTGTATCCTTAGATGACAAAGTGAATCTAACTTTGGGGATAAAGTTGCATTTCGGGAGCTTTAGCTGGACGGGAGGATGTAAAAGTGCTCACTTTTAGTAGAAGTAACAAAAACACGAAACGCTTTCCTTTTTCCAACTCTAGGAAATGTAGTCAAGATCAGACTTCTCTGAACTTTACTTTTAATGGCCTAAAATTGAAACAAGAAGAAAAAAGAAAGAAAGAAACTTGTTCTAAGAGGAACAGAGCGCCAATTTTTCCTTTGAGAATGTCGCGTTTGGTTCAGATTGCCCTGCCAGCCTGCGGCACGCAGAGCCAGGCTCTAACCAGGCCTCAGTTGGCTGGAGTGAAAACAAGGCCCCGCGGTCCCAGTTACGAAATCAGCTGCTACCTCACCAACCTGGGTAGAACCGCCCTTGTTTCCCGTAGGGAAAATGTCCGAAAGTTAAAAGGTGAGAGCGGAGGACCGGCCCGCGGCTGGTGCCGGCGTCTGGGGCACGGGGTCTCCTGGTGGGGCCTG
Source organism: Thryonomys swinderianus (assembly GCA_004025085.1). Classification (NCBI taxonomy): domain Eukaryota; kingdom Metazoa; phylum Chordata; class Mammalia; order Rodentia; family Thryonomyidae; genus Thryonomys; species Thryonomys swinderianus. Next base: position 5,786 of record PVIC010057751.1, read on the forward strand.
TACGCCGAGGCCTTGCTGGGTCAAATTTGGCAGGATCTGGTTGAGGAGCTTCCGACCCTGTCTCTGTGCGCACGATCCGTGGCCCAAGCGGCGAAACTCCACTCCAGGCGGCAGATAGGTGAGTGTCGAAGCTCTGGCAACCTCGCGTCCCTCTCGAAGGAGCCAGCCCCGCCGCGACCCCAGGGCCCGGCCCCTCCCAGTCGGCCCGCACCAGAGGCCCCCCAAACCCGCGAACGCCGGAGACAGGTGCACCCGAAGCCCACCCGAGGCGCAGCCCGGGGTCCGGGGCGGGGGGACACACCGAGAGCCGCGAGCCTCCGCCGAGCGCAGGGCACCCCAGCCCCGCGATCTCCCCCAGCTCCGCGTGAGTCATCGCCCAAGTTTCTCTCCGGAGTGGGGGTGGGGAGGGAGGCCCGGGGACTGGGCTGTAGCGCAAACCGCAAGTGACCCCCGGGGCCACCTGTGGAGTACCACGGACTTCGCCCGGCCCCGGGCCCCCGCGGGCGGCGCGCTCTCGCCCCGAGCGCCGCGGCCGCCGCCTGCCTCGTTTTTCCGGTCGGCGCGGCGAGCGCCCTAGGCGCTGCCGGTCGGCCGCACCTACGGCTCCGGCCCTGGGCCACGGCGCGTCCTCCCCGCCTCCTCGCGGTCCCCTCCCGCGTCCGCGCCTCCCCCTCGCCCCGCCGTGGCGAACCCCCGTACCTGCCAGTCCCCCATTTTGGCAAGTATGGACATCGCGGCTCGGTGCTCCTGGCGACGGGTCCCCGCCGGGCATGGGCTGGAGGGCTCGGCCGGGCCGCTCCCTGGGAACGCTTTGGCAAATCCTCTTTTTTTACCTGCTCACCAACATCTCACCTGGTCCTAAAGAGCTGGGTTGCTACCTGCCGACGCATGCGCGCTGGCCCAGGAATTCACTCCGCCAGCCCCAGTCCCAGCACCTCGCCAGGCTGACCTGGAAAGTGATGGATTTATAGCCGCGGCAATCTCGCCATCAGCTCCAGCTTTTCCCAACAGCCCCAACCCGCTTTCCCGGTCAGTCCCAGGCCAGGCAGCAGGAGCGGACCGACTGCGGGTTTCGCTGGGCGCGGCGCGGCCCCGCGGCTCCCGGCTCTCGCACTCCGGTCGGGGTCTGCAGCCCCGGGCAAGGAAAAAGCGGGGCACCTGGTGGACGGGCTGGGACCCCGGGTCCGCCCGCCTGCGACGCCGGGGTCCTTCGGGCTTTAACGGGCCGGACCAGAGGCGGCCACCCCGGGGCCACTTCTGAGTTGGATTCCAGATCCAGTGTGGCCCAGTAGGGGAAGACGTCCGCAGTTCTGTTTCATTTCTGTCTTCTAGACTGAGTGTGCCCCCCCGCAGGCAGAGAGGCAGAGGGAGAGAAACCCTACACACAGACACACACACACTCACACACTTACACATGGTAGGGGGCTCACCCTTCTCCCCACTTGCACAGCTCCGCCTCTCCCCACCCCCAATGGCTTCAGGACTATCTTTCCCATTAAAAACTTTTTAAAAGAGAGAATCAGGGCGTTCGTGGCCACATTGGACAACTGAGGTTTGGGGCTGGGGTTTGCGTTCCCACGACAGATAGGATCACGCCGGTGAGTTCATCGCTGCTTCTCATTGGGGGAGCTTTCAAAGAAGCCACAGGCGCTGGCGCTGCGCTCTGGAGACCTCGGCACAACCACACCTGGCGGGGAGGGAGGCAAGAGGCGAGAGAACTGGCCCTGGGCTGGTCCGTCGTGCCAGCCCCCACCCAGCGGCACGAGCTCGGGTTGTGCTGAGCTCGGCCCGGGGCGACTGCGACAGGCCCAGTCCTCTTCCCGACTACCACCTCCAGGAAGGACTTGGAGACGACAAAGAACCGGTTTCAGATCGTCTTCCCTGACACATCAGGCAAATGTGTGTAAGAGGTCAGGTCTGCAGGCCAGCCAAGCCCTCGAAGCCAGAGTCTCCCCCTCCAGCCCTGCCCTGGCCTCTGTGCCGTGAACCCGCCCCGCCGCCGTCCCCTTCCTGGCGTGGGCGTGGGTGACAGCGGGATCGTCCCTCTTCGGAGCCCCCAGTCTCGTCTCCACCCCGCGGAGCTTTGGACCCGGTGCCATTCTGTAGATGGAAAACTCTTCTGCCCCCTCGGGGCACTGAGGATTGGACCCAAGGCCTTGTCCCTGAGCTGCACCCCCAGCCCTTTTTATGCTTTATTTTGAGACAGGGTCTTGACTAAATTGCCTAGGGTGCGCTCGAACCTACGGCCCCTCTGTCTCAGTCCTCCAACTCGCGGGGGTTGCAGGTGTGTGCTCTGGCGAGCTGGAAACTTTTTGGACTTTAGAACCTTGCTCAACAAGTTTAAGGTTTGTTTGTAGGTGTGTTTTGTTCCTTTGCTTTGGCGAGCATTTAAAATAATTAAATGGCATTTTAACTCCTAAGCGCCTGCACTGGACCTTCCCCGACGTTTTGCGGGTGACAGAAAATAGAAGAGCGAGACTTGACTTCGCTACCTGGGCGCGCCCAGGCAGAGGCAGCGCCTGCAGTTGCCGGGGCTCCGGGCGGGGGCGCTGTGATCTTCAGAGGGCGCGGTGGCTCCCAGGGCCGGGAACGACTAACCCGACTGAGTGGGTGGGCCTGGCCCAGCCCACAAGGACAGACCTTGGAGCACCGGTGCTGGGCCGGGCTTCGAGGGGCGTCACCTCCACCCTGGGTTGGCCTTCCTCTCCCTTCCTCCCTCCCTGCCTCCTCCCTCCCCTCGGTCTGTCCCTCCCTCTTTCCTTCCTTTATTCCTTCCTTCCTTCTTCCCTCTCTGTCCCTCTGCCTGTCTGTCCCGTCTGTCCCTCTGTCGGTCTGTCTGTCTCTGGAAGAGGGAGGAATGCTTGTGGGACGCGGAAGCAAAAGTTGCAGGTGGGGCTGCTGCCGGGCCCAGCCGCAGCTCAGGGTGGGGTGGGCGAGGGCCTCGGAGTTGGGAGGGAAACGGACCGGCCTTGGGGAAGGAACCGCCTGGGTCTGCGCAGGGGAGGAGAGGCTAGACGCGGAGCTGGGGAGCGGCCCAAGCTGGGCCTGGGCCTGGTGTGGGGCCGTCGGGAGAGAGTAGCTGTGCTTGACAGGGGCCCCTGTGTGATCCTGGGCGGTCACCACATGGTCTGAACCGCAGTTTCCTCCTTTCTAAAGTGGGTAGTGGGTGAAGATCAGGGGAAAAGGTGGGCAAATCGCTTAGCACCACCCGTGGCAGAAGACTCAAGTGCTGCCGAGCCTGCCGCCTGTGGGGCCCCTAGCCCTTGAGAAAGTCAGTTCAAGACGCTCCCTGTGGCATCGTTCAAATAAGTGCCGGCGGGACTTGGTCAGCTACAGTGCCCCGAACTCCCTCTGCAAAGCCAGGGCTGCCAGGCTGTGCCCTGCTTCTCTCCTCAGACCTTCTCCCCATTCGGCCTCCTCCTGCTCCAGTCCGGCGACTCAGCGCAGTGGGCGGGCAGGCGAGTGGGCAGGAAGCTCAGGCGGCACCTGACTGCAGCCGGCCCCGCTGGGAGCCTGAGGCCGGGCAGGCCCAAGCCCCTGAGTGCCTTTGGCGACCGTCCTCAGCACCCCGAGGCCTCAGGCCTCAGGCCTCCTTCCCGGGGAGACTTGTGGCTTTTCCGGCAGGCGGAGGAGGAGCACAGCGCGCACTGCCGCCAACACCCAGCTGGTTCCGAAGCGACTGGGCCTGGCCTGGGATTCTGGCCCGGGTCATGAACTTTCCTAAGCACCCCTCAGGGAGGGGCAGGGTTCCAGGCAACAGATCCCAGAAATCCCCAACCTCCTGCAGCCAAGCCCGGCTCTCCAAGGCCTGCCCTCCTATCCACCAGTGAGATCCTCTCCTTCCGGGAAACCCTCGCCCTGGCACCCTCGGCCTCACATCGCCTCAGGAGGCTGATCTCTTGAACCTTCCTTTCACCCCACCCGGTAACCTCTAAGGCACTCTGCACCCCGCGTTTGGGCGGCTTCCTGAAGGCAGAGGCAGAGGAGACTCCAGCCCCAGCGTTGGATTAACTGGGAAGTCTGGCACCAGGGGTGGCCTCAGGGTCCCTTCTCTCTGGAGTCTGGGATCTCTGGTGGAGTGAGAGATCCTCAGGATGCCTCTTCCCCTGAGTGGCCTGGGCCATGTTCCCAAGGGCAGAGTGACCTTGACTCAACTTTGGCTCTTTCTTGGGGCCCTGGGGGTAACAAACTGGTCCTTGGGTTTGGAGCCGGTGGGGGAGAAAGCTGAGCTCCCCACAGGAGCATTTTACTTCTAGGAGTGAGGCCTCCAGTGGCAGAGAATCCTTCAGGGCCCCAGAGCCTTCTCTGCCCTCCAGCAGGACTAAGGCGAAGGGAATGAGATCACCAGCAATCACTGGAGGAGGAGGGGGCTGAAGTTTCTCGAGAATGTGCCCAGGGAGGCTTGGCAACCTAACGGGTATCTGGGAGTTTCAGCCCTGATGCTCCAGGTGTAGGATTCCAACTAGCAGCCGGGGAAGAGAAGGCCTGGCTAAAGGGTGCCGAAGCCGAGCTTGCCCGGAGGCTGTGGCAGCGTCACCACCCAGGCACCCCAGGTCCCCCTTCCGCGCGTGGCCTCCTCTGGCCCTCTCGGGCCCTAGGCGGCAGGTGCAGCGGCTTGTCTCAGCCACACGCTGTGCCAGGGCGGCCGCCGCGCACTGGTGCGGAACCACTATCAGAACGAGTTTGCGCTTCTGTTTACAAAGCAATCCTGCCATCAAAAGAGAAACAAAATCACCACTTATCACACCCTGTCATAAAGTAATCTGCCCCGAGGGAAACCCC
>PVIC010057752.1:0-10570 GCA_004025085.1 Thryonomys swinderianus
TCGATATCTACAGCCATGCAGGAAGGACATATTGGCACCCCAGGCTGCAGTGTTTGCCTGAGACCCTCCCTGTCGGCCACAGTGAGCCTCACCCGAGCTAGAGGATGAGGAAGCTTGTTCCGAGACTCAAGGCCAACTTCCTGTTTGCTGAGAAAAGGAGAGCGCTCTGCGGGCACCGGCATGAGCCCCAGAAGACAGAGATGTCTTTCACAGTGGACGTTTCTTTCTCCATCTTTATTTTTTCTCATGACGGCCTCAACACTGCTGGGACCACAGCTGTCTGTACAATTACAGTCATTTAAACTCCTGTAGGTTTAAAATTGAAGCCTGCATAGGTGCCTATTAACAAGGGTGGTGTGGATAAATAAAAAACGAAGGCAACTGATCAAAGCAACATGGACAAACTAATGAATGCAATTGGCTTTAATTATTAAAAAATACATATGTCTAGCAGGCTTCCTCAATAAGGCTGACTACGGCACATTTTTCCTCAAATAATTGCTGAGCTCAGCTTTCTCATTAAACAGATGGTTTCTGTTAATTCCCAAAGAAAGTATTATTTATTGCAATTAACCAAATACTCAAAACTTGAGGATTTTCGAGTTCAGCCCTACTACCCTGGGCTTGAATTTGTGTGCTACTCACTTTCTGAAGGGAGGCCCAGGAAAGGACCCTTTGACAATCGCAACACTTGTCCCACCTCATGCACGGCCTTTGAAAGTAACTTTCAAAGTTCTCAGAACTAGGTCAGTGCTAAATCTCTGCCGCCTGGCTGCTTTCGCTTTTGTGGTGTTCTTTGTTGTTATTCATTGTTTTCGGTAACTGAGAGAGAAACTGGAAATATTCTAGAAAAATTTGAGTATCAGGTGACAGCAGTTCACAACTGACGAAATTCCAGTCATATCATGAGTGTTATTTCATTTAAACAAATACACTTTGTTTCTTTATTCTGTTGGAAAACATGCGAGGCTAAATACTTCTGCAGATTCAGAGAAAGGATAAGTAAACTGTTAGACTCTTCCACCTGAGTTCCCCAAGCCCTGCATCGAACAACCATTTGCGATGGATTTCTTCAAACTGGTTGGTTTAAACCCAGTGATATAGTTTCACTTTCAGGTTTAATGACTGACTTAGTCACTTTTGTGGCTGCTGAGACAAAAAATCTGACACCCAAAGTGCAGGGAGGAGCGGTTTATTTAGCTCACGGTGTGTAGAGGCCTCAGTTCATATTCTGCTGGCATCAGGGCCGAGGGGCATCGCAGGGAGAAAGTTGTGGAGTGAAGAAGATACCAAAGCCGGCAAAGGGCCTTAGCAGCTCCCTTCTTCCCCTCTTACGCTCTGTCTAGGCGAGCAGGACCGATTTAGTAACCACACCCCTCAATCCCTGCATCACACCCTGTAGATCCAGCCACCCCTGAAAAGCCCCACCGGGTGACGGCACGAGCCTTGGGGGCCGTCCAGACACAGCGTCGCGGGTTGCCGTGGGGCCGGACTCCTGTGCGGCAGGCCAGGGAGGAGACCTGGCTTCCGGCGTCCGGGCACGGAGCCGTCAGGACGCCGCAGAGCCCCCGGGAGCGTCGCCGCACACGGAGGGGCACCTGGAAGGAGCCAGGGCGGATGCCCCCGAGCCCGGCCGGCTGGCGGCTCTCGGCGGCCCACGCGGTGGGAGGCCCTCCAGCAGGGAAGCTCCGGGCGTCGGAGGTAATTAGAGGTTGGCAGACGGAAGAGTTCAAGGGAGCAGCGTGGGGAGCGCGAGTGAGGCCGGGGGGCGGGGCCACGTAATGATGCCCTTGGACCTGCGCTGGAAGAGCTCCGATTTTATGTTGTGGGGCGTCCTCCTGGGGATGAGAGGAGCCGAGACCCGCCTGGGAGGTGGACTCCGGCTCCAGCCGGGGCGGGAGGCGGAGCAGGGGGTGGCGAGCCGGGCACCACGCGCGCTCCCTGAGCCAGCGCTGTGCGCGACCCCGCTGGGAAGCTGCGTCCGGATCAGCCCTATCAGCGTTAAGGAGTGCCTGGCCTTTCTCTCCCCAGCGAGTTCCTCTCTTACCTCGTACACGCACACACTCCCGCGGGGTGGGTTCTGCTGCAGCTCGCTGGGTCTGAGTTCACGGCCTGAGCAACAGTTAGCGGGTTCACGCCGCGCACAGCGGACGGCGAGGCGCACTGGACCGGTCCGAGGGGTGCGTTGGCGTCACCCCCGCAGGGAGTAGCAACCTGTAGCCACAAAGCCGGAGTCGCACGGGCTCTAAGCCTTCTTCAAACCGAGCACAGCGGCCTTGGACACCTGGCTCTGCATTCCTACCCGTCTTTTCGGGGCGCCGCAGGGTGCCGGCCCGCCTCCTAGACTGAAGTCCTCTCCCACAAGTTCGTCTGCCCTTCCTCTTTGGGTTCACCGCTTTGTCTTCTGTATTGCTCTGTGCGTAGGAAGCAAAAGATAGAAATTTTCTTTTGTCACAGTAAGAATGGAAGGCACAAGGTTTTTTGTACTCTACAAACTACGTATGTAACTGATTCCTTCTCTCATATATACCACTTATACATGTACCTGTACCCTTCTTAGGTATACAGTGTTGTTAATCTGAGAAACCTACAAGTTACCCAGTTTCTAGCTGTTAGTCTGAATTGGCCTAATGACAATCATGTAAATAAAGTTGTTTTGAGTCTTTACCGATGACACCCAGGCTGGAGAAGGGACTCAGCGAGTGACAGCACTGGCCTAGCGTGCCTGAGGCCCGGGCTCAGTCCCTGGCACCACACAATGCACAAACGAGACATAGACGTATTATGTTCTCTTATTTTGCAGATAGGAAAACTGGGCCTTGCAGAAGATAAGTAACCGATCCAGAAACTCCCAGGTGTGAAGAGGCAGCACTGGCACATGGGCCCAGCTGGTCCGACGCCAACCCCACATCCTGGGCTTTTTATCCCTGCATTGTGCAGCTGGCTCTGTTGTTTCCCATAATCTGTCACATTTACAAATGTGTGTTGTTAGCCTCGCTCTCAGATGAGTCATCCGACATTCAGGCATCGTAGGTCACACACCAAGGGCGGTGGTTCCCCACACTTGATCTGCGGCCCTTCACGCCTGCAAGAAAGGTGTGCAGGAGGGTTCACTGTGACCCGTCTCGGCCCATCCCCCATCCCATTGCAGCGGCCAGACTCCGGAGGGAAATAACAGTATGGAGTTAGGGATTATTCTGAGGGCAGAAAGTAACTTCCGGTCTCCGCCGGACGGTTCCGGTCCCAGAGGCTGTACATGAATCTTGGAAACTGGAGCTAATTCAAAACAAAACTGGACATACTTTGTCCAAACTACTAACAAATAATCAAAATAATTAGTTTGAACTTCTCTCTCTTCGCCTTTTTTTACAAAATAGTTGAAATGCAGTAAAAATGAAAGGCCCAAAGGGAGCATCAAGGAAACAAAGAAATGAAACTCAGCCATTTCCTAAAAACTGTGTAATCCAGCCCACCGATTGAAGAGCTTTCTGATCATAGAGGTCTGCTTGAGACGTTCTCGAGGACTAAACAGAAGATTGGCCACTTTCGAAGGTTCTAAGTGAAGAACAATATTTAATTCTTTAATCCATCGCCTCAAATATTCTTGAAAACCAGAGGACAGAGCCAAAATGGAGTCAGAATTCCCTCCCTTGTATGAATCTGCTTTCATTTAACTTTTATTTAGGTGCCCTACTCTCTTTCTAACCCTTTCATGACAGACATGACTTCGCCTATGACTGATTACTGTCCTTTTCAAACGTGTCAATACTGTAGTTTAACTAACATCACCCTGAAGCAGTGTGTTTTGAGGCATATTAATGAGGGGGGATCCTGTGCAGAATATTCATAGTTAATACTTTTTATTTTTTTGACCTAGCATTAGAATTTGAGCTTCCATAAGGCCAGCTTCTGAGCCTGTGTAACCCCAGGGCATCCCACATGCATTCTCAGACATGTTTGCTCATCCATATTTATAAAAATTACGTGCTTACATGTAGAATCTTTTTTTTTCTTTAGTGTGGGCGAAGAAATTAGGACTGAGAAGCAGGAGTGCCTATCTGTAGTCCCAGCCACCTGTAAGGTTGAGGCAGGAGCATTGTTTGAACCCAGGACCTAGACCAACCTGGACAACATAGTGAAGCCTCAGATCAAAACAAACAAATGAACGAACAAATAAACACAAAAGCACCTGAGAAGAAAGAAAGAGGAGTGACAGAGAGTACAATCTAACTAACTTGGGGTGGGGATGCATTTCAGTGGTAGAACCAGACCTGGGCTCAATCCCCAGCGAATAAAAAAGGAGAGGGGAGGGGAGCAGGGGGGGAGGGGAGCGAGGGAAGGAAGCAGGGGGAAGGAATTACTTGGAAAAATTATTTTCGATACAGTCATTTGTTTATCTAGGTCATTCAAATTAGTTTCAAGATAATTCTCCCTTTGAGAACAGCCCCATGCGTTGAGTTTTAATGTTTTTAAAGGCAGTGCTAAAACTAGAAACCCAGAAGCAGCATCGCTGAGGGAGCGTGAGACAGGGTACTTTTCCACCGCGCTCGGCCCTGATGGTGGGCACCGTGCTGCAGGGTGCCCGGCCCCACGCACCTGTCTGGTGACGCGCAGCGAGGTGTCGAGAGCCTGCCGCCCACCTGAGCTCGCTGCTGCCCAAATTCAGCATCTTCTCCCTTGCGGACAAGGACAACGAAAGCAGCTGGTCCTCAGCTGTCCTAACAGGAAGTCAGAAAGAATGTCTCAACTGTTAAAGTCAAGTAGTGTCTGTGTGGTATCTAGAAGAATGAGCCTGAGGTAGTGGCAGCTCACGCCTGTAATCTCAGCACTTAGGAGGCTGAGACAGGAGGATTGTCTTGAGTTCAAGGCCAGCCTGGACTACACAGAGTCCAAAGACAGCCTGAACTGGATAGCAAGATACTGTCTCAAAAAAACAAAAATAAACCAACAAAAAACAAAAATATAGGGGCCGGAGATTAGCTCAGTGGTTCTGGCATCTGCCTCGCAAGCACAAGGTCCTGAGTTCGATCCCGGTAACCACATACAATGCTGGGTGTGGAGACTCACACCCACCAGCCATCAATACCACATACCACAGTGCTGGGCATGGTGGCTCACGCCTGTCATCCCAGCACTTGGGAGGCAGAGACGGGAGGATTGCTGAGTTCCAGGCTTGCCTGGGCTACATAGTGAGCTGAGGGACAGCCTGAACTACAAAGTGAGACCCTGTCTCAAAAAAAAAAAAAAATATATATATATATAGAGAGAGAGAGAGAGAGAAGTGAATTTCAGAGAAATTAGCCACATGAGATATAAGTGCTTGCCTCTGACAACAGGCAACTCCTGTTGTTTTTAATAGGCTTTCAGCGCTGCCTGTTTTTTGGTTTTAAACACGTGTGCATTTGGTAAAATACAAATTTTTAAAAGCATAGCAGTTTTCCCAGCGGGTAGCATTGTTCTCAGCATTCTGGGTAGTGAGTAAGCCGTGTCCGGGCTGATGGACGCGTGTGACAGCACAAAGAATAAAGCATGGCCCGTCCCCCGGTTACCCGTGTTGCGGGGCTGAGGTGTGTCTGGCCGGGAACAGGGGTCGGGAGAGTCAGCCCCACAGGAGTCCCAGCCCGAGCCCGATGCGAGCAGAGTTTACTGGGGACGAGCGTAGAGAGAGACCGCAGAGGTAACGAATTCCAGGCCCCGAATGGAGAGGCCGTCGCAACATCGGGTACTGAGTAGTGCCCGGAGCTCCATGTTGCTCTGTGTACGTGGTGGACGCTGCCGCGGCGGGAAGACCCAGGGCTCACCCAGAGTCCAGTAGTCCCCGTTTTGCCCCGGTGCTGAGGACGGAAGCCCGGCCTCGCGCGTGCTAGGCACATGCTGTCTCTGCCACCGAGCTCCGTGCCTAGCCCTACGTGATTGCCCTTAAACTCAGTAACAGTCACACAATCTGATGTACTTCTTGATATGCAGCAATACGAAGTACAGTGTCACCAATAAAATCCTCTTTTCAAGAAGTTTTAACCTAGATCCACAGAACCCTTTAGGAAGTTCACAGGAAATACGGGGGTCTTCGTCCCCTGGGGCCACTAGAACCAAGTCCCTTAGACTCGGCATTTACGAAACCGGATTTATCCCTCGCTGGCCTTATGGTGGGGAAGGTGGAGATCAAGGGGCCCACACACCCGAAGGCTGATGAGAGCGCCTCGTTCCTCAGAGGCGACAGCCCCTCCGTGTGTGCTCAGGGGGCGGAGGGAGCGGGGAGCGGGGAGCTCTCGGGGCCTCCTCCGCAGGCCCTGACCCCTCTCACAGAGGCCCCACCAGCAGGACCTGAGCACCTGCCCAGCCTGCACCCTCCAGGCCACCTCCCGCCGGTGAGCACAGGCTGAGAGCCGGACGTTCTGGGCCAGCGGGACAGGCTGGAATCCGAGATGAACGCTGGGCCGGGGTCTGGGCCCTGCCGCAAGGCACTGAGCTAACCCTCCAAACAGTCAGCGTCACTGAAAGAAAAATGGGGACGGGTCCCGGGTAGGAGGGGAGAACGCTGCCGTAGAACATCTTAGAACACATCAAAATTCTGCATATTGAGGAACTGTGTGATACCCTAAAAATGCATTAAAGCTCTAGTTGATTACTTTTAATTTGACACCATAAAAAAATGAAACTCGAGCTACCAGAGCCCCCGTAATGAGACCGAGCACGCTCAGCGCCACGCCCACGGAGTCTGTGTCCTGTGACTTCCCCGCAGCTCCGCCACCAACCAACTGCAGGGGCTGCCGGACGTGCCGCCTCTTCTTCAGAGGTTCACTTTCCTCGCGAGGCTGAATCATTACCGTGGCCCCGGGAAGAATGTGTTGGAGTGCTCACAGCCCCTTCACCCTCATCATCAGCCCCGTCCTCCCTTCCTTCCCCTCTGTCCTCCCCTCCTTCTTCCTCCCTCTCCTCCTCCTTCCAGTAGCAGGATGATAGCCAGGACCTTCACACGGAGCTACCTCCGCAATCCTTTCTTTTTTTCAGTTTTTATTTTTTATTTATTTTTTTTTGAGACAGGGTCTCACGTTATAGTTCAGGCTGGCCCTGAGCTCACTATGGTGCCCAGGCAAGCCGCCGCGAACTCAGCAATCCTCCTGTCTCTGCCTCCCGAGTGCTGGGATGACAGGCGTGAGCCACCACGTCCGGCATTGTGGTATGCGGCGTTGATTGCTGGTGGGCGTGAGTCTCCACGCCCAGCATTCTATGTGGTTACCGGGGATCAAACTCAGGACCTTGCGCTTGCGAGGCAGGCGCCGGAACCACTGAGCTAACCCTCCGGCCCTTTTCAGTTTTTATTTTGAGACCGAGTCTCACCAAGTCAATAAGTTGCCCCAACTGGACTCTGGAATTGCGATCCTCCCGCCTCAGCCTTCCAGGGTCCTGGGATTATAGGAACGGATCACGGTACCCAGCAGAAAGGGCACGTTTCAAACCCTGGTTCTCCTCCTTGCCTCCAGGCTCCCTGAAAGGTGCCTGCGCAGCGTGTGGACTCTTGTCTTGGCCTTGTGCTGGCGCAGACTTGACCTTGAACGAGGACTTACCCACCCCTCCCCCTGCAGGGGCAGGCAGCTTGGGGGGCAGGGCGCGCGCTCTCCTGGCGGTTGCCGGCTGGCGCGGGGACCGGCCGGCTCTTAGGGCGTTACTGGAGTCACCGTCCCTCGCGCCAGATGAGGAAGATGGTTCTCACGCGGCCTCCATCGCTTCCACCTCAGGAAGAGAGGAGCTGGGCCAGCGGCAACAGCGAAACTAGATAATTAGGATTAAAGCCGTCCTCTTCAGGACCTGAGTTAGTTTTTCCCTTTCGTTATAAACTGTCCATGAAATCGGCAACTTCTGTCTTGTTCTGAGCATTCAAGATGCTGCTTCAGCAACCCCGTGGCCACCACTCTCCCCCTGAAGAGTTTGTGTCCAGCCGCATTTGTGTGTTAATCTAGTTCCCCAAAGTGTATTTCAGTGTCTCTGGGGAGGCTGGCGGGCGAGTCTGGCGAGCTGGGCTTTGCATCTCCGCGCTGGAGAGGCCGGAGCCTGGAGGCCTGCAGGGCATCGCGGCCGTGCCCAGGGCACCCGCCCGCCCTCCCTCCTGCCGCCCGGCCGGGTGTGAGCGTCCTTGCTCCGCCCGGCGCCCCACCCCGCCGTGGGACAGCTCCCCACGGCCTGACCGCAGGGGCCTACCGACCACGGACTGGAACCCCCAAACCCACGCGCCAGTGGAAACCTCTCCTCTTCATAAGCTCATCGATTTATTTACTAGAGTGAAGGAAAGCTGACTAGCACAAGAGATAACGTACTTTCTAAACAAAATACCTCTCCTCTCCCAAACAGATATTTTGTATCTCTTAAGAGAAGATTTCTAAATACAAACAGGAAAGCAGGGGACTGTAAGGGGGATTGATATAGGTGGAAGAAGACATTTCATGGACATTAATGATAAGTTTCTCTCGGTTCTATTAGAAATAAAGAGCAGTCAGTGGCTGCTTCCTGTATGCTGAGTATTCCAGGCCGGGGGGCAGCATGCATCCAACAGCCCCATTTGCGTTTCCCCGGCGGAGGACGCCAAAACCAAGTCTCCACGGGAGGCCGGGCCTGGCCAGAGCCGACAGGAGCGGGCTGGGCAGAACTGGTGACGTCTCCAATCTAGAGCTGCTGCCCTCTCTGCCCAGGGAGTTTCCTTCCCTCCCGGGGAGAAGGACACTGTCACATGGTAGAGAGAGAGAGAGAGAGAGAGAGAGAGGGAGGGAGGGAGAGAGAGAGAGAGACACTGGCTTAGGTTTGTGTACAGTGGACATCTGGCTTATGAACTTGATTGGTCCCTGAAAGCTGACTGTAACTCAAGTTGGTTGTAAGTCAGAACAACTGAGATCTGGATGTTTGCCTGGGTAAAAATTATAGCTAAGTCAGAACAACTGAGATCTGGATGTTTACCTGGGTAGAAACTAGAGCTAACAAGAGGCAGATGAGAGTTGTATTCACCTGATAACCTGTTCGTATGTCAGGTCAGTCGTAACGTGAGGGTCCGCTGCGGAGATCACAGTGGGAGGTCTCTGTCCCACCACTTCTTGCACTTCCAAGTCCAAATCAAAACCAGAATCCAGCATACTTCACATTTCTTTCAGCCTTCTGCATTAATAAAACTTCTTTTTCATGTTGCTTTGTAAGAAATAAGTTTAAGAAGGCACAAAAGACTCTTATTTCTTAAACTTAATGCATATATACGTGACTTTTTAAAATACAAAAAAAAAGGGGGCCGGAGGGTTAGCTCAGTGGTTCCGGCGCCTGCCTCGCAAGCGCAAGGACCTGAGTTCGATCCCCAGTAACCACATATAATGCTGGGAGTGGAGACATGCCCACCAACAATCAACACCGCATACCACAATGCTGGGCGTGGTGGCTCACGCCTGTCATCCCAGCACTCGGGAGGCAGAGACAGGAGGATTGCTGAGTTCGCGGCGGCTTGCCTGGGCACCATAGTGAGCTCAGGGCCAGCCTGAACTACAAAGCGAGACCCTGTCTCAAAAAAGCAAAAAAAAAAAAAAAAATACAAAAAAAAGAGGCTGACCTTTTAAACTCAGCAGCAAAGCTCATAGTTAATAACTGATTATAAACAGTAACCACCCAGATTTCAAGAAAAATAGGAAATTGTTGATGGAAAATTGCCATGAGAATTATAGGGGTACCTGCTACCCCATTCAAAAAGGTTGCTTTCTCCTTTCCAGGCAGGATCTTAGGGCTGAGGAATACACAGGAGAGGAGAGCTGTGCGTGGAATCAGCAGCGAGACGTGTTGGAGATTGTCACACGAAATGCGCCTCAAGGCAGGAAAGCTAGCTGTGTGTAGCATAAAGTGAGCTCCCTGCCTCGGAGATCTTAAAAACCTGAGAGTGCCAGGGATGGTGGCTTGCACCTGTCATCCCAGAACTTGGGAGGCAGAGGCAGGAGGATTGCTGACTTCCAGGCTTGCCTGGGCTACATAGTGAGCTGAGGGCCAGCCTGAACTACAAAGAGACCCTGTCTCAAAAAAAGAAAAAAGGGGCTGCAGGGTTAGCTCAGTGGTTCCGGTGCCTGCCTCGCAAGCGCAAGGTCCTGAGTTCGATCCCCGGAAACCACATACAATGCTGGGTGTGGAGACTCACACCCACCAGCCATCAGTACCACATACCACAGTGCTGGGCATGGTGGCTCACGCCTGTGATCCCAGCACTCGGGAGGCAGAGACAGGAGGATTGCTGAGTTCGAGGCTTGCCTGGGCTACATAGTGAGCTCAGGGCCAGCCTGAACTACAAAGCGAGACCCTGTCTCAAAAAAAAAAAAAATCTAACTGAGAAGACAGAATATATGCATTAACCTACCTAGGGCACGGCAGCTTGCAGCACTAGCCCCATGGGAACGTGGAAACCGGAAGGGAGGGAGTTCTGAGCCGGACCAGTCTCCTGCTCGGCCTGTCTGAGGGCCCACGTCCTAGTGCATTGTTTCAGAACTGCCTTTTCCTGAGTCTCCAAGCAAGTACTGTGTGTTCCAAAGATGACATTCTGAGTTGGAGACAGGCT
>PVIC010057753.1:0-10577 GCA_004025085.1 Thryonomys swinderianus
ATTAAACTTTCCAATCGGAGGACAGAGGTGGATATAATGGTTAAAAACACATTCTCTAATATATGCAATTTATGACACTCATTTTATATCCAAAAATATAAAATGTTTTCTGGCCTCAAGAGAATAAAGTTAAAAGTCAAAAAGAGAAATGAAATGAAAATTCACAAGTTAGTTAAAATTAAACAATCCATTCTTTTTAAATGGATTAAAAATTGTAAAGAAATTTAGAAAACATTGACAGGTAAATGGAAACAAAATACAACATAGCAAAACGAAGGGACCACACCAATGTACCAAACTTAAGAAAGCAGTGACTTGAGAATAATTTATATCTATTATGCTTACATTTAAAAAAAAAGAAAGTTGTCAAATCTACAATTTACTTAACTACTAAAAAGTCAGAAAAGTAAGAACTAGACCCAAAGCTAACAGAATGAAATGAAGTGGTAATGATTAGAGTAATAATAAAAGAGATAATAGAAAAATAATAGAGGGCCGGAGGGTTAGCTCAGTGGTTCCGGCGCCTGCCTCGCAAGCGCAAGGTCCTGAGTTCGATCCCCGGTAACCACATATAATGGTGGGTGTGGAGACTCATGCCCACCAGCAATCAACACCGCATACCACAATGCCGGACATGGTGGCTCACGCCTGTAATCCCAGCACTCGGGAGGCAGAGACAGGAGGATTGCTGAGTTCGCGGCGGCTTGCCTGAGCACCATAGTGAGCTCAGGGCCAGCCTGAACTACAAAGCGAGACCCTGTCTCAAAAAGCAAAAAAAAAAATAATAATAATAGAAGGCATTCATAAAATCAAGTTTTTCTTTAAAAAAATCAACAAAAATGACAAGTTTTTCACTAGGCACTAAAAAAGAGAATCAAATTATTTAAATCATAAATGCAAATGAGAGCCTTATTACCATTTCTATAGAAACAAAGAGGGCTGTAACAGAACACTATGAACAATTATATACTAAAAAATTAGTTAACCTAAATAAAGTTTACAAATTTCTAGAAACACAAAGCTAACCAAGACTAAATCACAAAGAAACAGAAAATTTGAATAGAAATATAAGTAGTAAGTAGGCTGAGTCAGCAGTCAAAAATATGAGGATGGGCCAGGCGTGGTGGCTCATGCCTGTAATCCCAGCACTCGGGAGGCAGAGACAGGAGGATTGCTGAGTTTGGGGTTTGCCTGGGCTACATAGTGAGCTCAGGGCCAGCCTGAACTACAAAGCGAGACCCTGTCTCAAAAAAAAAAAAAAAAATATGAGGATGGGGCCAGAGATTTAGCTCAGTGGTTCCAGCGCCTGCCTAGTAAGTGCAAGCTCCCTGGTTCATTCCCCGGTAACCACATGCAACAATACTTGGCATGGTGACTCACACCCACCAGCAATCAGTACCACATTTCACAGTGCTTATGCCTGTAATCCAATTGCTCAGGAGGCAGAGGCAGGAGGATTGCTGAGTTTGAGGCTTGCTTGAGCTACATAGTGAGCTCAGGGCCAGCCTGAACTACAAAACAAGACCCTGTCTCAAAAAAAAAAAAAAAAAAATTGAACAAAAACCTGATGGCATCACAGGTAAATTCTACTGAACATCTACAAAGCAATAAATATCAAACCTTGAAGACAATTCCAAAAAAGTGAAAAAAAAAGAAACACTTGTTAATTCATTCTCTGAGGTCAGTATTACAATCAAACAAAGGCCCATATGAAAACACTACAAGAAAGAAAACATAAATATTGATGAAAATCTTCAATAGAATGCCAGCTAATCAAACTCAGAAGCAGTTTCTAAGGATTATACATCAAAAGGGATTTATTCCCAGAATACACGAATTGCTACCAAAATTAATCAAGATGCTAAAAGAAGTCCCATGATTATACAAGTGATGAAGAAAAAACATTTGAAAAAATGTTTGATACATTTACATTGTGAAAAAATAAGCAAACTAGGGATAGAAGGAAATGATCTTGGATTATTCAAAGCCAAACAAGGAACATTCATAGGGAACATCCTACAGAATGGTGAAAGACAGAAAACATTTTCTCTTGGATCAAAAACAAGAAAAAGATGCTGTGTTAGTTATCTTTCCTGTCTCACAAAACTTACAACTTAAAGGAGGAAAGATTTAATTTGCCTCCCTCAATTTCAGAGAACCCTGTCCATAGCCCTCTGATTCCCAGGTCGGACCATCAAGGCAGAAGCCCCTGGGTGGACGAAAGATGATCAGCTCAGGGTGGCCAGGAGCCAGAGCAAGGGAGTGATGCCAGAGATGAAGGGACCAAGGACCACGTACGCTACCCAGACACCTCTTCACGACCCACCTGTACACACGCAGAAATAATCTAGGTAGCTCCCAAGCCCATCCAGCTGACACAGCTAAACTTCATCCCCACCCATAGCCATTGCTGCCCTTTCTCTTTCATTCAAATGTAGGAATTCTAGCCAGAGCACTTAAGAGAAAGGCAGAGAAGGCGCACAAGTAGAAAACTGAAAGTAATCTCCACTTTCAGATAACATGATCTTAATACATAGAAAACTCAACATTACACACAAAAAAAACTAGTCATAAATATTCAGCTAATTAGCAAGAGTCAAATCAACACACAAAATTAGTTGATTCTCTACCATTAACAAGGACAATCTGAAAAACAAAGTGTGAAAATATTTAACTTATAACAGCATCAAGAATAGTCAAATATTTAGGAATTAAGAAAAAGTGATTTGCACAATAAAAACTACAAAACATTGATGGAAAAATATAAAAAGATATAACTAAGTAGGAACATAGTCCATGTTCGAGACCTAGAGGATTTAATATTAAGATGACATTACTACCCAAAGCAACTCAGTCCCAATACTTTCTCTTTTACCATCATAAAATATTTTCTCTAAAAAAGAGAACAGATACAAGAGGAAGTGAGAAGGTTGATACTCTGATCTGGTCCACTTTTATGCAAGGTATTCCAGTGAAAGCTTTGCCTTGAGCATGTCAGCACTTGCTAGTTCAAGAATGAAAGGAAGGGAGGGCTCCTTTCTCTCTAAGGAGAAAGTCAGCTGTGGAAGTGTGACAGCTCAGTGCACTTACGGCCCTGTGGGCTGGGGTTCACGCTGAGAAGAGCTGGGCTGGCAGAAGCCACGAAAGGTGAGTCTGCACCTGATCAAAACTGGTCATAGCAGCAATGATCGGTTGCTGATAAAGCCATCAGTTGCTGATGGGAATAAGCCAAGGATTTAAGGATTACGGAGACGGCAGGGGTGGAATCTAGACAGCCGACACAAAAAAGAAAGTGGGAGGAAATGTGCCAACCATTAGAGACTCTGTAGCTGAAAAATATTGATTTCTATATCATATTAATCTTCACATTTTCTGAGAAGGGACTTAGAGTAAGCCATTGAAGCTGTTCCTGTGGACCTTTTAATTTACTATTTTAATGAAGAGGGTGAGTGACAGCTCTTAAGGTTAAACAGACAGTGACTTGCAAATCGCAAACTCCCAGCTTCACTGATTCATTCCGAAAGCTTTGTGTTGAGAGTCGCTGGCTAGTAAACTTTATTCCCAAACTTTAGCAGTTACTGTTTCTTTATTTCAAACAGAGCACTTTTTAAATAAAAGGCTTTTCTTAGTAAGATTTTTCTCATTTCCTTTCAACTTTTCCTCTAGTTTATGTGAGAGACAGAACACCAAACTCAAGTAAAACACTGATTAAACTTTCCATTCAAACAGATTCAGGACAAAGAGTCTAAAGTTGTAAGTGGCCTTGTAGCCATTATTATATTGGAACTTTAACCACAACCGCACAAGATATTTTGAGAACCACTTAGCCCTGGAAAAAATAAATTTAAAATATCTCTCAAATATAACTGTCTGAGGGAAAAGCATAGTAGTATATTTTAAATTATTTTTAAAACATCTAGGCAGTCATCAAAATTTGAAGATCAATACACTCTTGAAAATCATTTTCAGGTTATGTATGATCTACAACTCTTCCAGTACTAGGAGTTATTGAAACATAGTTTTATTTTCAAATTCTACAGTACCCTAAAATTTCTGAGAAGGTAGCATATGACTATAATTTTTCACCTAAAATTTTAATGTTTAAACAACAGATAAAATAGCACAGAATATCAAAAAGGATGGTAGACATTGACGATGAAGCTTTCCTTTGGTTTTTCACATTTTCTTCTACTCGGGATTCCTTCCCCACCTCCAGGTTTGTGCCTCCCTCTTCCCTGAGCCACCAAGAACTTGATCTAACATACACTAGATCAGCACCCAAATGTTGGTGGATAAGTCACAGCTTCAGCCTCATATTACCCCACATCTTGAAAGAGGAAAGAGAATGTGGAATCTCACTAGCCTGTCCAACTCCCACCCGACCAACAGACCTTAACCTCATCCACATTCCTTCATAAATAACAAGACCACACCCAAATTCAGGATGAAGTATCATCCCTGATTGTGAGAAAAACTAGATATTAATAAAAATAATATAGTCACCAACCCACAGTGAACCTCAATGAGCTCATCTTTCAGAAGAAGCAGAGGTGAATTGGCTTACTTAACCTTGATAAATTCCACCAGTGAAAGACAAATGTGTTATTAGAAGTAAAGAGTAGGAACAAGGTTAGTGTCTGAACACAGAGACTAAAATTATGCATACCGGATAAATTGGAATCAAAATCAAACTAGCTAATATATATTGAATAGATAAAACAGATAAAGACAAAAGATGGCCTTAAAATTACAGGGTCATTGTGGAGTAATAGCAGTACTAGCAGCAGTAATAACAGCAACATCACCAGCAGCTGTAAAGTACCTCTAGTAACTATACTCATAATGCTTACATCCGACCAAGCCCTAGGTGATTTATATATATATTAGTTAATATAATTTTCATAACTATGATTTTTTATTGCTTTATAAATAAAGCAGCAGAGACACAGGATACTTACCTGTGCAGTTCCTTAAGTATGGAACTTAGTCCCAGTTCATAGCTAGATCAGAGCCTGTTGCTATTTTACTGTTTTTCTATAGATAATGAAATATTGAATATAATGGATACTATATGTTGCAAAATGTTGTCATCTATTATAACTTGTACACAATTAAAGGCATCAGAATATATAAAACAAAATGTGACAAAACTCAAAACCTGAAAGAAATTTCCACCTTCAGGATGGAAATAAATTTTTAAGGACAATAAAAGTTGACACATACTAAGAGCTGGTAGATGTCAAAGAATTCAAACTGCATCCTATGTAACTAAGAAATGAGTCATAAAATATCTAAAATAAGCCAAAACACTTCAATATTTTTAAAAATTACTTAAATATTTCATTATTCAAAGAAGAAACCATATTGCAAATAAGAAATTCTCTATATCAGATGAGTTATATAAAATTGTCTTATCCTACACAAGCATTAAAGAACATTTAGCCTCAAATGATCTTTATAAAAGAAAAGAGAAAAGTTGATGAGTTAAGCATTCAAGTTCAGAATATACTCAGAGAGCAAGAGAATAAAACCAAACAAAAGAGAGTAGGAAGCAATAAAGAAGAGTGCAGAAATCAATAAAACAGATAGTACAAAGATACAATAGAAACTCTATAAATGGGCAGAAAATTGTTGGAGAGTGTATATTCCAAACTGTTAACAGCAACTGGGTATCCTAAGAAAGAAGAGTGAAAGGGAGGTCAGAGAGTGGGGGTAGACAAAAAGGAGAAAATATCAAAGGATAGATATGTATTCCTATCATCTTCATTGTTATAATAAAACATACTTAGTTGTTTTAATGTTAAAACAAATACCAAAGGGATAGTATTTCCAAAGGGATAGCATTCCAAGGGATAGTATTCCAAAAAAGGAAGTAATTAAAGAAGACACAGAAACAGAAGAGACAGAGAATAAAAGCCAAACCTGGGCAGTTTTAAGGAAAGCCCTGTTCATCTCTGGCATCTCTGTCTTCATTTCTTTTCTCACCTTGAGATTTCTGGTTCTCTGCAGCTGTCTCACTTCAGTTTTCCACTAAATTTGCAAGAAACACCCAGTTCTACTTTTTTTCTTTGTGTGCACTAATTTTATTGTCTTATAAGTGTTTACCAGAAAACAAATATGACTAGACCATACCACAATAAAACACTGAATGTATTTGTTCTCCTCAAAGGATTCTAAAATCATGTTTCAGCAGCCAACTGAATCTCTTAAGTGTCTCATATTATTCAAGAAATAGAGTAAAACTAAGAATGTCAGGTGTTTACTAAATGACTCGTGTTTCAGACACTGTGCTCAGCAGTCTTACAGAGATTCAAAAAAAATAAAAGAAGGTACAGATTTCTTCATGAATATTAAATTGTAGCTGAAAACAGAAAGGCAATAAGCCACTCATGATGACATGCACTTGCATTTCCAGTACTCGAGAGGCTGAAGCAGGAAGATTGCTTGAGCTCAGGAGTTCTAGACAGTCCTGGAAAACACAGAGAAACACCCTCTCAAGAAAAAGGCAGCAAATGTAATAATAAAATAATTATCAGTCATGATATGTTCTCAGCACAATGAGAGTATAAATTAAGATGGGGATAACTTTGTCTGGACTACAGTATTTAGGGTGACATTTCAAAATAGGGAGGAAGCTTTCACAGGGAAGGCAAAGAGTGCTGAAGGCACAGAATAAGAGTATGTGCAAAGATCCTGGAGTCGGAGCAAGACAGCAAAGACCTTGTGGCTGTAGCATAACGAGGCAGCAGCACAGTCAGTGAGAATGTGAGGCTGAGTGCCTAGAGAAGGTGGGCTCTTTTGACTTATGACACAGTTTGGATTTTATTCTTACTTACCACAGAGGATACATTTTGGAGCCAGAGAACTTTCCTTGAGCTTCATAATTCTGGTACGTGGAAAATACTATCCATTTTAAATGTTAAATATATCTGGCTTGGGCCTGAGATTAGTGGTTCCAGCGCCTGCCTAGCAAGGGCAAGATCCCTGGTTCAATCCCTGGTAACCACATACAACAATACCAGGCGTGGTGACTCAGGCCCACCAGCAATCAGTACCACATACCACAGTGCCGGGCATGATGGCTCACACCTGTAATCCCAGCACTCAGGGAGGCAGAGACAGGAGGATTGCCGAGTTTGAGGTTTGCCTGGGCTACATAGTGAGCTCAGGGCCAGCCTGAACTACAAAGCGAGACCCTGTCTCAAAAAAAAAATTCTGGCTTTGTAACCTGGCTCTAAATCTTGACTTCCCTCTAGATTATCACTCTCCCACGTGTCTCATACTTCTTTGATATCCATCCTCTATACTGAAACCATATCTGGTGTTTTATTCATTGGACCAACTGAGCAGAAGGTCTGGTGGCTGCCGTCCCTGCTTCCCTGTGTCAAGGAGTCTGAGGCTGTTATCGGCTAAGGCTCCGGATGTGTTCATAAAGGTGCCCTGGGAAGCCTACGCATCCTGCTGCCTCATTGCTCTTGACAAGGCACGTCCATTACTTTTAACAACCCCCTCCTTGCTGCCACATTTTATTCTGCTGGATCATCTAGAGAAGCCTACAGGCTATGCAAGATTACTCCCAATTTAGAGACCTTGGTAACAGTCAAGTAAAGAGAAAAAAACAGTACAGAGATCCAGGGGTTCTGCCTTCCTAAGAGTGGGGTGGACCCTTTCAGTTAACCTAACTGTGGGCTTTAAACTGAATGTGTAAAACACGAGTCAGGCTGAGTGCCCTGTAAGAGCAATCAGTGCAGACGGAGGGAATTCATGGAGACTGCTCCAATCTTCACCCCACGATGGCACTTGAAATCAGTGCTTCCTCTCAGTGATCAAGGAAGCCCACATGATAGACAAGTGGAAGGGAGACGCTTCCCGCATTTCTATCACAAATAACATATCTAGGTATGAAAATTATACCTTTTATTGCACCTTACTTTTGTTTGCTTTTTCTTTTCTTTTCCTAGTTTATCACATAGACCATGAGCTTACCAAGGACACTACTATATTTGACTAAGAAATGCTGACTCAATAGTTACATAAACCAGCCAAGACAAATTAGCTCAGGTTAGGAAGATTGCTCAAACCCTGTATCTTTCTAAGATTTTAAACCCCCAATCATCCTGTTCACCTCTCTCCAGACAATCACTGTTGAGGAGCATTAAGCCAATTTGGAAGTCAGACTCCCAGAAGCACAATCTCTTTGAACAGAGCCAGAGGTTTGAATGCAAATGAAACTCCAAGAAACCAAAGACCTGCCACAGACTGGCACCTTTTCCCCGTGGAAAAGCTGAGGTCCCTATTTGAGTCCCATTCAATTAAAAATGCCCATTCAGGAAAGCAGAAAATTAGCAGCTAAGGACATGGATGGCAGAGAGAGGAG
The DNA here is from genome assembly GCA_004025085.1 of Thryonomys swinderianus. Taxonomy (NCBI): domain Eukaryota; kingdom Metazoa; phylum Chordata; class Mammalia; order Rodentia; family Thryonomyidae; genus Thryonomys; species Thryonomys swinderianus. Next base: position 8,378 of record PVIC010057753.1, read on the forward strand.
CGCCTAAGAGAGGTCACTGAGGAGCCCCACAGACCAGAGGAGAATCAGAGAGGCCAGTGGGTCTGCAGCTGTGGAAAGAAAGTTCTCAATTTCACAGGGACAAGACTTCTCTATTAACCTCCCATCACCATTTATGTTGTTTACACCAATTCTCTCTCATCGTGGAAAAGCTCAATTACATTTGACTCCATCATTTTAAGTGAGCCATTCACACCTTTATTTTTCACAGTGCGATTTAAAAAAATAAAACCCGCAGAAAAATGCAAAATTTGGATGAAATTGCCTGTACTCATGCTCCAAATTCAATGCTAGCTTGAACATAAAGGGAAATTCTATTATTAGGTCAACCAGCCATCCTAGTTTGTCCAGACTAGGGAAGTTCTGGGAAGGCAAAGCCGTCTGTTATAGAACCAGGTCATCCTACTTATTGTGATAAAAACAAACTCTGAGGGAACATTTCATTACTGCTGGAAAAGCACTGAGGTACATAAACTGGGTTTGCATAATTCACATCTGTTAAGAGAAAGGGAGTTCTGATTCAACCTGTAGTTCAAACAGGTGATGTGGTCTGCGAGGGAAAACATTGTTTGGCTCTCAGAAAAAAAGTCACAGGACTAGAAGATGACATTGAAGAGAACACTGGTTCAGACACAAAACACGTGTCTGGGCAGACTCATCCTTCCTGCAGGCTGCTGGAGGAGACTGGTGGAGAAGGAAGGTGCCTTGCTGAAGTTAGGACTTGGTCCCTTTAAAGGTGAGAATACCGTGGGATGTTCCCTCATCACTGCAGGACGATGGTGAAGCTAAATTCCTGTTGACTTTGTGCTTATATTCTCCCCAAGAGCCTTGAAACCCCAGCTCAACTCCCATTTGAATCAGAGCTCAATCTTAGTAGGTTTTATGGGGCACTCTTCTCAGAGCTATTAGAAAGCTCATAAATGGAGATTGATCAAACCCCCTGTCAGTTGATACCTGCACCAGCAATTCTTGGCTCCACAATATCCCGGTCTTCTGGTTTCTTTGTACACACACACACACACACACACACACACACACACACACAAATGATTATAGGGCTGGGGATTCAGCTCAAGTGGTGCCACACCAACCTTGGATGCACATGGGCCTGAGTTTGATCCCCAGTACCACAAACAAACAAACAAACAAACAAACAAATAAATAAATAAATAAATAAATAAATAAATAAATAAATGATTATGGCTATGAAAGTTAGATGTGGCTTAATTTATAAAAAAGGTCTCTGAGGGTCTGTTAATGGTTTCCTGTTAAGCATCTGCTATTAGCTAAGAGAAATGAGGTAATAGCTACGTCAGATCGTCCTTTGCTGCAAAGCTCATAACTGCTCCAGCTCATAATGCAAATGTCAATATTGACTTGCACAGGTTCTTTAAGTGTGGCCGAGCTATTTTGTCTAGGACATTTCTCACATATATTTTCACACCAGGCTTATGCACTGATACCTGCCTTCTGTTTTTCTCCACAGGTGTCATAAAAGCCTTAATGAAAGAAAGACTTAAAGCATGAAGTTTGTCACTAGGGGAGCGGACACTTAGTGGACAGAGGCTCTGGGTCAGTCCATTTTGATAAAAACATAACATTTGTTCCTTTTTTTCCTTATCATGAAAACATGAGAAATAACAAAACCGTGAAGAGTTCGGTGTGTTCATTTATCTGCTTTACTCTTCTCAGTAAGAAATACTTGTAAAAGTCTCTACCATGAGTGTGGACAAAGAGGGGACATTATGGTAAGACAGTATTGCCACAGCCTGAGCAGATTACAAGTCCATGGGGGTTCACCGGGGACCAGCCCTGACTTCCACACCCAAGGAGCTGGAGTCCAGGCTACTGTCCCAGGGTAACACCGCTGGTCAGGGAATACCACTTTAATCACACTTAGGAATTAGTATGCCACACCCCGTGTTCCTCGTGGGACTTAAGCATTTCCGAATATATCACTGGTTAAAGAAATGCTAAAATAAAATGTTTAGAAGTCAGCTTTAACTGAACATGATGGTATGTGCCTGAAATTCTAGCACTCTGGGAGGTTGAGGCAGGCAGATGCTAAATTTAAACCCAGCTTGGAATCTGGAGAGGGAGGGAAAGGGAGGGAGAGGGAGAGGGAGGGAGAGGGAGAGAGAGGGAGGGAGAGGAAGGGAGAGGGAGAGGGAAAGAGAGGGAA
>PVIC010057754.1:0-10557 GCA_004025085.1 Thryonomys swinderianus
AAACAAACAAAAAAATTTATGAGATCAACTTTTGAATTTCTTCCCCATCTGAGAGAAACCATGTGGCTTCAGTTTTTACAAATATTTTCTCTGAGCTTTGTTGTGTATTGGAAATACAAGTCTACATCTTTTAGCATTTCACTGTTTTGTTTCGTTTGGAAAATGTAATGTGCTCATAAAAGAACAATGACCACTTGGAGATTTGGGTAGCCACAACTGATCCCCATGGCAAGCATAACTAACTGTGGATGTGCCTTTATGACAATAAGCAATGAGCAATATTTTAGAGCATGAATTTTTAGTCAAATCATTCAGTTGTAAGCAAAGCTACAATTTAACACTCTCAGTAGAAGAACATTTCATTTAGAAATATTTCAGACAGATTGCAGAAGTAAATATAACTTACTTTCTAGTACTTAACAGCCTGTCTTTCAACCAGTATTCTGAACTCAATTTAATTATCTTATACATATATATTCTTGGCACCTGAAACAATCTTTTTTTAAAAAATAATCTGTATTCCTGCCAGTAGTATTAATGTACTCAGTGCTGTAAAGTGTGAAGACAAGACGGCATTCCAGGAAAGTCCTGCGATGTGAGTGTAGCTCTTGATAACCAAAAAGACTTCTCCGAATTACAGTCTGTATATGAATAGGGTGTCATTCAATTTCCATCAAATCACAGATAGAATTTTGCAAAGCAAAAACCTCATATTCTCTCATGCATACACTTAATTGCATTAAAAGGTGTTTTGGTGACATCAGCCAATCTCTGCACAAGAAAGAGAAATTAGTATAAATTATTTATAAATAGCACTATTGCATCGAACAACTTGATGAAGGAAGGATGTGTAGGAAAGGTAGTAATAAAACACACCTAGCCTTTGGATGAAAATAATGGCTATTAATGACAGTCACAATTGCCTTAGCACTGGATACAGCTGCACATTTCTACACTGATGACGGTACTGGCACAGCTGCCTGTCTACCGAGGTGAGACTCAGTGTTACTGAGTACATGGTCAATATTTTACCTTGGAGAGGGACATTTTCCTTATGGATTTCTCCATAAAACATAAATATATTAATAATATATAAAGTAAGTTTACACTTCCAAGTATTATACTCATAACCTGGTTTTCTGTGATGCAGCACTGAAGAGGAATGAGTTAAATTGCTTTTTTCACACAGTTTAAAGGGATATAACTTTTAGACGTGCTCAGTAGGTAACACTACCTGGATTTTACACCTTCATAAATATTTCAGTTAATGTTTGGATTTCTTTCTATGGAGATGGTAGATTGACAGTATTGCACAGGAGTTACTTTGGAGTTAAGAAACTTAATATTCAAAATATAGAGTCTTTAGGATTTAGGCCAAATGTGAATAATCCCAAAATATCTACCACATATATGATTCTTACATCAATATAAAGCATCACTGAGAAGAAGTCAGGTTTAAGATTCTGTCATTAATATTTTTCTGTATTTTCCTTCTGTAATAGCAGGTATATATTATTCCTTTAAAAGATTCTTAATCTCAACTCCAGGCTCTGTATCAATCATGCTTCAAGACCAGTGGTATTTCCAATTTCAATGTGTCCCAAAAGAGGGAAAAAAAAAAGAGCTATCATGGTGTTTTTGAATTGGCTTTGTAGTTTTCTATTTTCCACTCACTTTCATAATTTTAAAGACACTTTACTAAGAGCAGAATGAAGTAGGCCACTAATATTGTCAATTTAAAAGTAATTTTCTAGTATAGTTCATAAAACTGTGTTTCAAAAGTGCATAATAATTTAGATAGCTAATATGGTACCTCAATATCAATTCATAAGAACATAATTTTAATGTGTGATATGAAAATTTCTAATCAATCTGAGTTCTTAATGAGTTATCAACTAAAATAGTACATTGACCTTGCAAAAAATTTAACTCCCTCTGCTAAGGCAATGAATCAATCTCAACATATTTTCAGGTAAATTTTTATCTGATGAATCACTTTCCAGCAGATTCTTATTCACCAAGTTGAAGGATAAAATAAAAATGATATGATTTCTGTGTTAAAATATGTCATGGATCCTGAGGATGAGCATAAAATGTAGGAATAATAGTATATGCCAAAAGATTTATGTGAAGAAAATGTAAACAAGTTTTCCCATTTACAAGTTCATAGTGCCTTTGTATTATGATATGACAAACATGACAAATAAATTCATTAGCTAGTAACATTTGAGCATGCATTAGATTAAAAGGTGAATGTAATAGGAATCCCAAAAAGTTCAGGAAAAGAATCTGTCTTCTAACATAATATATGGCAGATTAGCAAGAAGAAATGAAAAGAAGAAAATGAGAAAAGGTTATTGCAATGTCACTGAAACAAATATTTGCCTTGGGATATAATGATAATGTATTTTATTGTGGGTCCTTTAGAGGTTTTACATTTCTTAGATCAGGAAATAACACCATGGCCATATCATTTCCAATTAGAAAGAAGTAAATAAAAGTTCAGATAGCGACCCTGTTGTTACAAAATGCAAAATACAAAAATATTTGCACCTAAAATTTAAAAGTTAAAAGCAATTTAACTGTTTGAAATTGGAAGCAGTCAGTTTTTGCCTAGTAATGGAACATTATAAGCCCACATAGATAAAATAAACATATTAATTTGGATTACAATTTTACAAAATTTGGATTACAATATTACAAAAAATATTTCCCAATTACTGCTAATATTTCATTTGTTTTCTTTTTAGCAACTTCCAAGTAACTATGGGTTGAAGAATGTTGAAATTAAAATTTGTTTAACGGCTTTATCAGCAGTAATATTTTCAGTATGTAACCTCCTTCTTGAATTGTTCAAATATAGTCACTGGGAGCCAAAATGGAATATTTCGTTTTTAAAAGCTTGACATAATTTTGAATCACTGCCTAGTAGTTTCCTCAAATCTACCAGACCGGTGAAGCTCCATCTTTTAGTTTTAAATCCCTTTTCTTCCACATAATTTGAGGAGGTCTGAAATACCTGTTGCTGCTCATTCATTCAGGTTCTTCTTGACTTCCTTCTAGTGCTGTTAGAAACACAAAAAGCAATGGGTCATAACACTGCATGCTATAGAGCTACAGATATATCTTTGAGGATATCTTAGGAAATATTTCTCCCAATCGTAGATTCAGTTTGATACTGGCTGGGGTGGACACTTAACATGAGGTTGCGCTGTGAGGTTTGGTCAGCGTTATAACTCTTGGGACTTATCACTATCTGTTATGACTGTAAAAAGTGGATTAATTAGGCCCATTGAAGCAACCATAACCATCCAACTAAAGACAATTTTGAAAGAGGACTTTCAGAGCTTCTTTAGAAATTAGCAAGATAGAACAAATGTACTTGAAGTGTGATGGAGTATTCTGAGGGGGAATGAATGGTAATTCCTTCAGTGTAATTTTTTTTCTTTTCTTTTTTTTTTTTTTTTGAGACAGGGTCTCGCTTTGTAGTTCAGGCTGGCCCTGAGCTCACTATGTAGTCCAGGTAAGCCTCAAACTCAGCAATCCTCCTGTCTCTGCCTCCCAAGTGCTGCGATTACAGGCTTGAGCCACCACGCCCAGCCAGTGTAATTTTTTTTTAACTTAGACATTAACTATATTTTTCAATCACACCTTATACTTAAACCACAGAGTAATACTGGAACATGTATTGTCAGCTCTCCTGTTGCTGGACATAAGGTCTCACATCTACAACTAAAATGATGAGAGGTTTAGTTTGGCTCGCATTTTAAGGAAACTCAATATATGATTGTCTGCCTTTAAGTGAATACAACACCATGGTAGAAGGGGCTGAGGAAGTAAAGCTGGCAAGTTCACAGTGATCTGGAATCAGAGCAGGGAAACAGCAGGAAGAAAGAAGGACTCACAGACTAGGAAGAGTCATGGCCCAGCCAAGCACATCCAAAGCGCACATTACTAGTCTACAAGGTATTTGTCACTGTATTCAATTTGACAGAGCACAGGTAACAACTCAGACCATTATTCTAGTTTGGAAGTCTGTCATCTGTTCTCCAGCTAACTGGACCAAAAAGAGTGACTTTTCATAATATGATGCTTTAGTCTTTTTCTTCATTTATTGATTTTATTGGCACATTTTAAATATACATTATGATTGCATTCAACATTAAAAATTTTTAACTTTATATGATATATCTTGATTCTTATTTTTCTCATTCCCTGACCCCCCCATCAATCCCAATCTGCTATATACATAAGTTTTGTTTCCATTTTTGTTTTTACCATCATATTTTTCTTTCCCTTCCTTATTTTTTCCTACCCCCCTTTTGTTTCCTGTTGAACGTTTTCTTCCTATTTCAAATATCTATCATACATTCTGGACCTCATTTACACCATTGGTTTTTCATACTAGAGAAATGATACTGTGTTAGGTAGAACTCTTGGAGATGTTGGCATAGGGAAGGATTTTATAAACAAAACCTCATCAGCACAGGAACTGAGATCAACAACCAGGATTGCATCTTATTAAAAATACTTTAGAATTAATGGCTGTTGTTGGACTATTACTGAAATGCCAGAGTGAGCATTTACCACTTTGTCATTTACTGCTTTAAAGCATATTTGACTCAGCTGTTGGCTGAATGATGTGTCAGGGCAAGAAAAACTTTGTTCTGCTGCTGACTTTCTAGTCTTCATTCAGTATCATAGGCTAATTATTACCTATTAATTGTTACCACATTGGAGTCACTTTAGGGCTTATGATCATATGCATCATGGTTAACAGAATTATTCTCTGCAGTCAGTGAGATCAGGTGGTTATATAACTATATAGATGTAGATAAATTAAAATAAATAAATACACACATATATGTGTGTGTGTGGATATATATATATATATATATATATATATATAGAGAGAGAGAGAGAGAGAGAGAGAGAGAGAGAGAGAGAGAGAGAGAGAGAGAGACTTTATACAGGGTTCTTTGTTCAAAGCCATATCCCCAAAACCATATTTACTTTTGGAATTCTGATATAAGTTCTCCTGTAATTCTTTTTAAATACACAATTAATTACAAACTTCATTGATGGAAAGTTATTAAAAATTGAAATCACCCAGTAATCAGACTAAATTACAACATCAATGCTAAGGTTAATTTAATAAAGCATATAATATATTTTGGAGACTCTAGGAAAATACTACATACAACTAATTTAAGATACAATTTAATGCTCAAGCTACAATGCAAAAATAATATATGCTATCCTCCCCCACAAAGACAAGGGATCCTTCATGGACTGGAAATGCTGCTGAATGTGTGTGGTTCAGGACTGGCTGTTAAGTCTCCATGGTGTCAGCAAGCCCTACATGGGGAAGAATAGAAATAGGTAGTCAAGTGTACAGGTTCAAATAAGTTTTCATGTAACTCCATCCTATACATGGTAAATACATGTTCTACCACTAGGCCATACTACCATCACCAAACAATTTTTTTAACATATATATCAATATAATGTTTTTAAAAAGCATATTTAATGCATGTTTTACAATATTAAACTTTGTAATACCCAATATGAAGAATTCTTACAGAGTACTGTATATCTTTGTTATGAATATGCCTACATATATATATGTAAAAATATACATGCATTTACATAATAATCTGCATTGTAATAATTATAAGAGTTTAGTGCATTTTTTAGAATTCTGTTTAATAAATTGTTTTGTATTTAATTTAGAAACAAGAAAATTCTATGAAAAAGTCATTCTATATATAGATGTAAAACAACCCCTTCCTGGAAAGAAAGATTTTACAAAGGGTGATAGTGGTACAGGGGAAGTGAATAATTTTTATTGAAGATTTCAGGGTTAATATGTTGAGCAGCAGTTGAAACCAGGAGCAAGTAGCCTGAAAAAAATTAAATCTACCTTCCTATCTCCTAAGGCTAAAGGAAAAATTGCAATTTTTTTTTTCGTGAGACAAGGTCTCACTTTGTAAGTCAGGCTGGCCCTGAGCTCACTATGTAGCCCAGGCAAGCCTCAAACTCAGCAGTCCTCCTGCTGCTGCCTCCCGAGTGCTGGGATTACAGGGGTGAGCCACGATGCCCAGCACTGTGGTATGTGGTGTTGATTGTGGTGGGCGTGAGTCACCACGCCCAGCATTGTATGTGGTTACTGGGATCGAACTCAGGGCCTTGCACTTGGGAGGCAGGCACTGGAACCACTGAGCTAAATCTCCAGCCCCAAAATATTTTAAAATAGAATGTCATTATTTATTCGAGAGATGCAGATGAAAACAACACTGGGATATCATCTCACTCAACAAAGAATAGCTGCTATTTTGAAATTATCCAGTAACAAATGCTGGGAAGGCTGTGGAGAAAAGGAACCCTTTTCTTCTGTTGTGGGGAATGTAGACTGGTGCAACCATTATGGAGATCAGTGTGGAGATTTCTCAAAAAAGTAGGATTAGAAGTTCTATTTGATCCTGCTATTTCCCTATTAGGGGTATACATAAAAGAATTACACATTTCATATTACAGTGACATATGTGCACCCATGTTCATAGCAGCTCAGTTTGTAATAGCTGAATCTTGGAAACAACCCAAATGCCCATCAACTCTAGATTGGATAAAGAAGATCTGGGTTTTTGTTTGTTTGTTTGCTTTAATATAAAAAGGAGCATTACTCTGCTTGTAAACATGATGGTGATCTCAGTTCCTGTGCTGATGATGTTTTGCCATTCTTAATGGAAGAGTATTACTCTGCCATAAAGAATGACAAGAATGAGTCATTTATACTCAAATGGATGTACCTTTAGGACATACCCATAAGTGAAATAAATAGGTCACAGATGTGTAAATATATGTTTTCTCTGGTATAAGAAAGCGAAGTTGTAAATGTGTTCATGAAGAATACATGATTGATATTGTGAAATAGTAAATATTCAAAGGGAAATGGGGTTTAGGGGTAAATAATGAGGGGAAAGAAAATAATGATGGTTAAAAAAAAGGAACCAAAGCTTGTATATATAGGGGAGGGGGTATAGGATGGGTAAGGGAAGGGGAAAAATTAGAGTTAAGTCATGTCGTATACTGGTACAAATTCTCACTGTTGAGTGTAATTGTGATGTGTATATATAATGTACCAATAAATTAAAAAATAGAGTAATAGTCAAAAATTTAAACATAGTTTCCTCACTTAAAATTTAAAACTTATATGCATTCCCCTATATTTAAAAAATCATTTACTAATGAAACTACAGTGAATATTACACATATGCATTCATTTTATTTACTCTTAAAATACAGTCATATCAAATCCAGGCAAGCAAATTTTATAAACCTTACGTTGAAATATGCCAAACAAATATGACTTTAAGCTTATTTCCATCTCGTTTTCTCATCCTTTTTTCTACCTACCTATCCTTATTTATCATCTGTCACTTTTTCATTTAGTTTCAGTTCTCTATAATTTCAGTGTGGTCTTGTTGAAAGATGGCCCTTTATACTTTCCTTCCTTTAAAAGTCTTTTCAGTTGTTATATAATTTTTTTAAAAAGTTTAGCCAGAACCTTAAAATCTGCTTAATGTTTGAGAGAAAAGGAGCCCTTTGCTGTTGTTTATCCAGAAATAACCTGATTAAATTCCTTTGCATCTTGTTTCTCAGGTGTCTTCCTAATCCACACAGTGGCTGTGAGGAGTCTGGCTGGTAGCCATTTTGTGCTCTATAGCTGTAGCCTAGAGGAACATTCTAAAGAATTGTGAGAAAAAAAAAAATTAAGAAGTAGATCTGCAAAAGCCTTCAAGGAGGTATTTTTTCCAACTTCACCAGTGTTTTAAAACTGAGTTGTTTGCTGAAAAGTTTATTTTTGAGAGTGCAAACATTTGAGGAAATGTCAAAACAAATTTTGATATATGCCAAACAGTGTGGGCCTCTTTTTTCTCTCTCTTTCTTTTCTATACTTAGTTAAAAGTGCCTCAAATATATTATATTGTAAACTCTGCTACATGAATTTAGTTTTATATTTTTATTTTAAGAAAAAATGCTGAATTGCAATTACCCCTAAATTATAGCCATTTTCTCCAATTATAATTTCTTTAAAGAATTACAAATGAATTCAGTTTTTCAATAAAACACCTAACTTTCCTCAGAAAGATGAGAATTCTATAATGAACTCACTCTAGTATGCTGAACAATAAAATTGTATAAAATCAATTGCTAGAAAAAATATGATCCTCAGTTATAAGAGATTCACTAATTAGAATTTTGGTGAACTTAAAAAATAATGGATTTTCTTGAACGGCTAGTAAGTTCTTCAGGGACCAGCAACAGTACATACCTCTCTCCTGTTGCCTCTGTGCTTCCTGTTTCAAAGGTATATTTGTTTTACCAATGAGTGATATATATCATTTCCACTTCTGACACCTACTCATACATGTAGACGTGATACAAAAACAAAATTTTGTGGCCCACACAATATTCTCAATAACAGAAATACTGAATGGCTGGCAAATAGAAGTTTGGACAAGCAATTGTCTTTTTTAGTGTGGGTAATCCTTAAAATTTGGAAAATGCTTTGTAGGAAAAAATAGTATTTCAGTTTTCAACATATTAAAAAATTCATGCAAATTTATTCAACTTTGACTACATGGTAGATAGTGAGCAATCTCTGAGTCATGGCATGAAACTTTAATTGTAGTACAACTTTGAATAATGCTAGAAAGTTTTAAATTTATGTCATGCATTGCCATAAAATAATAAAAATAGTTTTCACTTCTCTTCTAATTTATAGTTTACATAACTTTTAAAGAGAAAAAATTTATATTCTACCTAAATATAGGGCTCTGTGAGCTTGATATTACTACTGTCTGTGTTAGAACTGGAATTTGATCAAGTAATTACAATTTTAATTGAAGTTTGAAATCCTGTTTTCAGGTTTAGACATTTGTAATTTTGGAGGGGTGGGCACTTGTCATGCCTTCCTAATTATCTTTCCATAATGGCAAATGCATATGCAAAGCCAGTGTAGGGAGCTGCTACTTATATGACATACTAACAACTTCTGTTTTTCATTTATCATATGCTCCTCACACTCAGCATGCTGTAATTAAGTCATAATGTCAACCTCAACTATGAAAAATGAGAGGTAATATTTCGAGTTAAGGACAGTAAAAAATTAATGCAACATATGGGACGAACAGAATTCTCGGCAGCCTCACGAACTGAACTTGTCCGGAGGCCTGGAGTGAGCACACACTGCCATGCTGCAGCGGTCAGGGCGAGAGAACACGTCCATGCGGAGAACAGCCCGTGTCTCCTTCAATCGCTCAACAGTTTCTCTTATGAGCAAAATGGCTTTTTAAAGTTCGTTTCTTCCAATCTTAAGATTGTTTAACTGATCTCATTCACCACTGTCTTCAACTCTCACTGTCATTTAAAGATACTCGCCTTTTGGACCACAAAACAAAATTCATGGATGACTAATTAAAGTGAAGCAAGTGGTACAGATTTTTGAAAATGACCTATAATAAACACAAACATTTCTATGCAGATCCCCAAAGTTCTAGTTTTTCAGAGTCTAAACATTTGAGACAGAGTTTGTTTCTAAGTAACTTTATTGTTTGTTTTTTGATGGATTATTTTAATCTGGGTAACTATAGGCCTTTGCCTCTGGCCCAAAATCCAACCACACCTCTTAATTCATTTGGGCTGGGTACACTGTAAGTAGCAACACAATTCTCAGAAATGTACCAAAACTGTACTATCCTTAAAGCATGAAATTTATATATAAATTGTACAAATAAAATCAGCTTTTAAAAATTACATCTATATTCACAATTTGGACCAAACACAAACCAAATATTTATAAACAGTAAATACTAAATACAATAAACATTCCACTGTTAACATTAGTATTCAACAATAATAACATTGAGGGCTGGAGATTTAGCTCAGTGGTTCCGGTGCCTGCCTCACTAGCACAAGGTCCTGAGTTTGATCCCCAGAAACCACATACAATGCTGGGTGTAGTGACTCATGCCCACCAGCAAAAAAAAGAAAACAATAATAACATTGAGTTAACTGGATATCTACAGATTATAAAGCTTACTTAAGTATTAGTAAAGACAAAGTGGATGAGGCAGTTACTTTTTTAAATATTTCAAAACTAAAAGTGAGAAAAGTGAGAAAAATCTTTGCAGTACATAAAATAATATTAATTGAAATTAAATTTGCAGAAAAGTGCAAAAGAAAAAAAAAGAAAAGAAAATAGAAAGAAAAGGAAATAAAGGGGGAAAAAGAAACAGCTCACTGGGGCCGGAGATTTAGCTCAGTGGTTCCAGCGCCTGCCTCGCAAGTGCAAGGTCCTGAGTTTGATCCCCAGTAACCACATACAATGCTGGGCGTGGTGACTCACGCCCACCAGCAATCAATACCATACCACAGTGCCGGCCGTGGTGGCTCACGCCTGTAATCCCAGCAGGCAGGCGGGAGGCAGAGGCAGGAGGATTGCTGAGTTCCAGGTTTTCCTGGACTACATAGTGAGCTCAGGGCCAGCCTGAA